>JASCZW010010597.1:0-35936 GCA_034211315.2 Aedes japonicus | reverse complement strand
GGAATATAAACTGATGGAAATGGAAAATTAAAGTGACATGCTGGTGTGATAGGGTTGGAAATTGCTCGTCACGTGATTATTAGAGTTTCATTCTATTTGAGAGATAAAGAGAATGGACTGCACTATATCCAGAGGTGGTGTGGCGCCCAGAATGTATAAATTACTTACGCGTGCAAGTTTGCATTCCACTATCAGAATAACAATTTGAAAATGCAAACAATATTAGAGCGCACTTTAATAGTCAATTGAAGGCCAGATTCCAGATGTTCAATTCCCATGACCTCTGATCTTGATAAACCCACACGACACGCAGCCCTGTCGTTCCACCACATGTGACATTCAGGCTACCCACTTTCCAAGTTATCATCTAGATTTTAACCTTCAAAATGTTGTTCTCAGTGTTTTCTGGGGAAAATCCCCCACTGAAATCAACCATGCAAGTTGGTGTCTCAAAAGAAAAGCAACGAAGGTGGACTGAATTGCATTTGATCCGAGTACTGTTGTGCAGTCACGTGTGCAATGTCGTGCAGCACTTAGAAAATTGGAGCACAAAAATGTGACTGCCATAAATACAACAAATGCATCTCAATCATCATCATCCCCCGCTTGAAATGCATTTCTATTCGGAATTGTCATATACATAGACAATGGCAACAATACAGAGCTATATTTTTTTTATTGTGTATGAATTTTCTTGGTGATGTGAGCTAGTGTAGAACTACGCAAACTTAAACCTAATCTGCTGGGCTCAGAGTTTTGGCAAACTTTTTCAAAAGGTTCATTCATTCATTGGCCACCATTGAACGGCTCTAGCAGCACAGCATGCAATGCCATTGTCCGTTCCATTCAATTCACTACTGGAATGCAATTCCATCAGTTTCTAGAATTCGGTAAGAATACGGTTCATTCGGATCATGCCAACAAAAAAATATATACCAACAAAAGAAGCACCCCCGGCAACAGTCAGTCGGTCGACGACAGTCAGCTGATTGCTTCAACCTTCGCTTTTGAATGGTGGATTGTGCTATCGATAGCTATATCTCAACCCATAGAGAAGCGGAAATATTGAACTTAATTGAATTTAGTATACTCTCCAGCCCAGTTGGCAGGAGACGGAATGAATGAACCCCGCTCGGTCCGGATGTGGGCTTCAGTTCAGGACTAACGCATACAAAGATACGAAATTGAATTTTTAGATAATCTCTCCGGTGTGTACGGACCGAATTCCGGAGTAAGCCCTGGATCAATCACAATTTTCCCGAAAAATCCCTTCGAAGATAAGCCTCCCCAGGATGGGCTTCGAAATGCAGTGATGGTAAATGTTCGTCGGGTGCCATCAATGGGATCAAGGGTTAATTTTATTCAATGTCACTGTTGCTTCGGGTTGCATAGCTTTCCTTATTGGATTTCGTGGAAAAGGAAAATTGAAAAGTTTTGGTTTCGTTCCCTGAAGGAGCTTCAAGGTGGAGCAGATTTGCATTGCTATGTTTAGGTGGTGCTTGTCGGAGTAGAATAGTGGGTGTTTGATGAACTAAGTCTCGGCATGTCTGCTTACAACATGTTCATTTGAATTCATGTAGAGTTCAATTAGTTGGTTCTGTTGAATTCATTATCAGTGTACATAGGTAAATATAAGACTAGGTACAGTAAATGGAATTTAATGTGTAAATTTCACTGAACTGAAATTAGAATTGTAAGCTGATGGTCGTAACTCCGAGAGGTTTTGTAAACACAAATCTAAGAATAAATGTTCTCTTTTGATGTTGGATTTTGGACTGAAAACATCGTGTTTAATTTTCTTTTAATGAAATTCTGAAACTTGACAGCTATTCGGTTCTGCCTCTAGTGATTGAAGAGAATAATTTAATTTACAAGTTAAAGTAATAAAGCCCGATTCAAAGTAAATTTCGACACAGTCAAGTGATCATAACTCAAGAATTAAACAACATACACGGTGATCAAAACGTCAAACAAAAGGGTATTTATTTAGCCTTCAAGCGATATATAACAAATTATTACAATTCACCGCTTCGAACGAACTGTCGCACTTTACTTGTGATCGATGCCATCATGATCTGCACAGTCGCTGGTGACACTGTACCGGCGAACTTATTCCACTTTAAACGCAATTGTTTTGCATTTGTCACTTCTTTACCGCATCGTCGAAGTTTTCGCTTCACCATTGCCCAATATTTTTCGATCGGACTGAACTCAGGGCAATTAGGAGGATCAATCTCTTTGGCAACGAAATTAACATTGTTTGAAGCATATCATTCTAGTACTTCCTAAGAGTAGTGGCAGCTGGCTAGAACCGGCTAGAAAACATAACGTTGGTCTTGTGTTGCCGAATGAAGGGTAAAATTCGCTTTTTCAGACACTCTTTAATGTAGACCTTCGACGTCATTGTGTGAGATGTGATGAAAACCTTGGTTTTAAGGTTTCCAGGTTTGCAGATGCCTTGCCAAATCATTAGTTTTCGAGTAAACTTATCAGCAAAAACAAATTTATGCCTGGAAGGGACATTCTCACGACCAGTTGCCAGGTAAAATTTTCGTCCGTGGATTTGTTTATAATCCATTTCGGGATATGTTTCGCCATCCATTAAAATACAGCCACCAAATTTCGTCAAAACTTGTTCGTATAGTAATCGTGCTTGCTCTTAGGCCACTAAATTTAGTTTCAGGGAGCGATTTGGATGCTTACTGGTAAAAAAGCCTTCTATTCTTCTCTTGAAAGGATGTTACGCACGGTGGAAAAGTTAGAACCGTATTTCTTTGCCAAATCACGTATCACCTGGGTTGCCTTTCACGTACCTCAACACCTTTCCAGCTCTTTGTCCCTAGTGCAGTCCATATCCACACTCAGAGTATTCTTGTAACGTTTGATCACACGTTTGACTTTGGGAATTTTAACACTTCTGCTATTTTTGAGGCAGACCACGAATGATTCTGTAGATGTTTGTGCAACAAATAATTTTTCTTTTCTCAAGTTCCATGATCCGTAATTTCGAGATGCGTCGATCAACTTTTCACCGAGAACAACTTTTCACCAATTTCTTCGTCAACGTCAACATCAACAAATGCCTGCGAAACGTTTTTTGTTCCAACCACCAGGGACGCGGTGGTGTATTAAACCGTGCGTCCAGATTTACTTTGAATCGAGCTTAAACCTTACAGTATTACCTTTTAATAAATAGGAAGGATAAAATACAAAAGGTTCTTCTCAAGAAAAATGTCGCACACAAATGACAATACAATTGTCTCCTTAAACCATACTTTGTATCCATGTTATCAGTCAGGAAATAGAAAAAAAATTAACGGATTACACTTACTATTTTTATAAATGGTTTTTTTTTTCAGTTGAAATTGGATCCTCTACAATTTGTTTGGTATTTTTTTTGGGCTGACATTGGCCAAGTGGTCATCTTCTGGTGCCACACACAAATCGGCCCGCTTTTTGGCATTTTCCCTCACTTATTTTTAGAGTTTCGGCATTTAACTAATAATGTTTTTGTTGTTGTTGCATGAAGCACGTAATCAATTATCCATGATCATCGCCATCATCATTGAACCCATGATGGGGACACCATCAACACATGCTATTATAAGAAGATCAGCATGTAAAACACGTTACCGGATTTCTCACTGATGTTGTTAAAGTAAATGACGACGTGAGAAACATAAATCGTGTAACATCAGTAGTTGTGCCTTACAAACACCTCAATGTGGCCTTTAGAAGTTCACAGTGGTCACAGAAATGTCGACATTCAGCTGGAACAGCTCTACGTCATTGCACAGCGCTCAGAATTCGAAGTTTTGGATCGAAAGATTGTCTTCTTCAAACTTGATTTCCAATATATAAGGTCCTTCTTTTGGTGGAATGAAAACTAGGGTGTTCATTGTTTTCAGAGAAATAAAAATCTAACTTTTTTATTTGCAGAAATGAAGGCATATATGTCTTCGGAAAAGTTGTAGATACGAAAATTTGAGGCAACTTTGATTGAATAAATTTTTCTGTAGCTTTTGAAATTACCGAATTAGAGCAATTTTTTTCTACGTAGCTTAGGTGTCCCTATGAATATAAGTTATTATGCTGTAACTTTTTATTTCAAATCATTCATCAAAGCTCTCTTCCCATTGTTACTAAAACAATAAAAGATACAACTTTTGATGTACTGAAATCGTCGCTATCGTATGTCAAACAAGAGATATTATGGTTTTTGTAACAAATAAGAATAGGCCTTTTTGAAATGTTGATCCCTCTGGTTGGGACAGACAGAAAAAATATTGCTTAAAAGCATTTGAAAGGTTTTATATTGTTGCATATTATTTTTGAAAACTGGAGATAGTTTATGTTTTTAAATTGAGTAAACACATTTGAAAAGGGCGCAATTTTATAAGAGAATCGTAAATAACTCGCTAAACAGTAAAAGGTATCGGCAAAATTAATGAGTCAAATAATTATATCTTTTTAGGTTCTAAAGACTCATCTGAAATCAACTTTGTTGTCAAATTTGAGATAAAAAAGTTAGAGCAAAAAACTTATTTATTTTTGTAGGGACACCCTAAATTATTTACGGAAAAACTGTTCTAAATCAGTTTATTTAACATAGAAATGTTTTGTTGGTATCGTTGCTTGAAATAAGTTGGATTACAATTTTACCAATGAATAAAGGGTGTACGGAATCAAATTACGACACACACAAATATTCAGATAAAGTCGTCCTGTTCAACCAATCATCTTCAAAGTTTCAGGAAGTAAAATTAAAACATGTTATGAATAACTAGAAATGAGAAGGAAAATTAGTATTTTCCATTTAATTCCAACTAACTTTGTTTATCTTGACAGATACGCGTCGTCTACAATGTGCAAACTTCTTCAGTTCTCGTACTATAACTCGATTGCGAAGTACGACTAAATGGAAAATGCTAATTTTTCTTCTCATTTCTAGTTGCATGTATTCCACTAAACAGCTCAAACTCTCTAGATTCATTTTATGAATATTTTCCCATGTTTGTTTTATTCAATTTCAATTCAATATCCAAATGCATGAACCTTCTTTTTCACACTACTGTACAGGTCCTGGACAACATTTGGACCACCTTTTTTTTTCGTGGCAATCCATTTTTTCTTCATATCCTCCTCCGATTTTATTTCCTAAGGATGCTTCCGAAGTGCCTGCTTCTTGATTGCCCAGTACTTTTCAATTGGCCGCAGTTCCGGTGCGTTCAGGAGGTTGAGATGCTTCGGCACACAATTGACCTCCTTAGCCTCGTACCACTCCAAAACCTCTTTCGAGTAATGGCACGAGGCTAAATCAGGCCATAAAATCGTAGGATCATCGTGTGACCTCAGAAGAGGAAGTAGACGGTTTTGGAGGCATTCTTCTAGGTACAGCTGCGCATTCCAGTTGTCACGAATGGGGTGCTCCGCTTTCCTACCGAGCAAATTGCTTGCCAAATCATATATTTTACGGTAAGCACTGTTTTTGAAGACGGCATTTAGCATAGCTACCCAAATTGTTTATCTACGAACATTTCCAGACACAGATCCATATGCTTTTAAGCTTTATCTGTAAAGTGGGTTATAACATCAGGGTTAATGAAGATGATAACGCGTTACAGGTTATGTTAATGGAGATTTGTTGAATAGGTTCTCTAAAAAACTACAGTGAAAAGATTGACACTCGTTGCGGAATGTTGTCGTTGCGGACAGTCTTGCCGGAAATGTTTGCAAATTCTCTCGTTTTCTTGATTGCCGATTTAGAACCAAAACCGATTTCCACATCAAAGTCTGGCAGAAGATTGCTCTCCGTCAATTCTATTTCAAGTAATGATTTTGCTTTGACTGTCAGATCGTCAAAAAGGAAAGAAACCATAGGAGATACGGTCTGGGAATTGCTGCAGACGTGATGACAAAAGTCAGCTTTGCGAAAACTTTCGATCTGAATAACGTCGGAAAGCTCCGTTTGAAATTCGGATGACCTTGCTTCAGCTTTCTTCCTTCTTGCTTCCTGACTTCGTCCACAAATTTACTCAAATGGGGCAATGTTTGTAGCGTTCTTCTAGCAACTTGGTCATTTTCCACCCAACAAACTTCGCAATATTTTAGTAGAAAAACTACTGAACCTGTTGAAACACGGTTTTACATCATTAGCTCTCCATAGGTTATTCTAGTGATCAAAAGTATCGTCATTGGTCGACATTTTATATTTAGTCTATTTAACAGGGGTTGAAAAATGCACACCTCTTTTTTGAAAAGCCTTCGTTTCTAAAAACTGTCTCATGCATTTGATGTCTTTGTTATTGCTGTAAGGTGACTGACACAATAGGGTTTCGTGCATTGCAGTGACAAATATGTGTCTATAATACAAATGGACTGAGTCTATATGGTTTTTTAAAAAGACAGCAGGGTGATCACCCCAGGTTCGTGGAACCTGTGTAAACATATTAAAAGATAGAAAAATATATTGAAAAAAACTTGCACAGTTAATGTCACTAAAATTTACAGTAATACATACATTAGCAATAGGATCACCTTAGGAACTTCAGTTTAGTAAAATAAAACAAAAGTAAGTCATGTGCGAAAACTCACCTGTCACAACCGTGTGTACACCCAAAAGTTAAAGAGGTGGCAAAAAAGCAATTTGCAATCATATCTTGAGAAATCCGCATGATTCAGGAAACGCAATTTTGCCCATCATGATCCACAAAGAGTTTTATGGTATAAACGAAGCCATGCAAGGGTCAACATGCGGTTGGCAGCACACAGATTCCTTGAAACAATTTATCGCTGTGTGTTTAGTGCCTCGAAAGTCGAAGCAACCGTTGGGTCTTCAACCGTCAATAACTTTTCAATATGGGTGAGACAATACCACAGCATGCCGCAACGCCATTGGCCACTGCAGTGCACTGTAAGAATACCGTTGTCAAGTATTCTATTTTTATTTCCAATCGTCATCACGCTCCGATCTCCCTCTCATCAAGTTTGCCCTTCTTTATGAAATAAACGAAGCCATGCAAGTGTATGCGAGAGACATTTGCTTCATTGCTGTTTCGTTGAGTGCGTCGACAATCGAAGTAACTGTTGCGCGTTTATTCCTATCATTTCAATTTGTTAAAGTGGCAGAATGGAAACAATCTAGAGCCATGAAGCAGGCGGCCTCGAGTCGAATATCAGTTGCGTATCGTGATCGTTTTTTTTTGTAAATCTCATCTCATACTCAAAACTAATACACTGCACAACCTCACTCATACATTGAATTTTGCTTTTGAGTTGCTTTTTTACCCACGACCAATGTTGCATTTTTTTCTCCAAGTTACGATCCATTACGGGAAATGAAACAAAATCATGCGAAACTGTATTACAATCTTGCTTTTTTATTTTGGTAGTAGCCAGATCTTCTAAGCGATGCGTTTATGAACAGGCTGAACAAAGCCAGCAGACAATGATCCACATGCCAATCGGTTAGTCTTAACCCCTTCTTGAAGGAATTGTGTACGATGTGCAAGCCGCAGCTAACGATGTTGAGGACTTCAAAGCCTGAGCTGGCTGATTTCCCCAATCAATTTTTCGAATTCCTTCCAGTTGACAGCCGGGCCATCAATAGAACACTTTCTTCTTCAGTAATGCTGGATTTGTAGAAAAACACTGTCTCATTTCGTTAATGAGATCGTTAAACCGAGTAGATGACAAAAACGCGATTCAAATCGTTTGAAAAAGGTGTGATTATGGATCCTTCCATTTAAAAAAAAATCCCCATTGATTTTGAATTCACACATTTTTCCCGCATATGCCGATTCTCCCGAGTCTGTGGCCACCCTGACATTTCTATCAACTTTTACAAATAAAAAGGAAAACAACATCAAACATTGTTTGTAAAAGGTTCTCGTTTAGTTCAGTCGGTAAAGGCGCAGCTTTAAAGCAACACAGCGCTAGAGTTGAGATACTTCCCAAATAATCATAGAAATGCAAAATGGTTCCTGACATCGAAAATTCCAAATTAATAAAAGTGGAAATTTATTCAGAAAACGAAGTTGTGAGCAGAAAATATGCTAGATTGAATTGCTTATTCAATCTAGCATATTTTCTTCTAGCTTGAAATGACAAGATAGAAAGATAAATTGTAAAAACGTAAGTATGCTATACATTTGATCTAATAATTATTGAACAAGTTTTCAAGTGGTCGATAATTTTTTAACTACGGGGCAGAATATGTAATAATTTGCGATAATTTTTTGAGATACTTTTGCTAACTACCTTTGTTACAGTTTAGATATATATTTTTATTTTAACCTACTGTAAACAAATTTGAATACTAGTTTTATTTGTTTCAATCTTGTTCATCCAAACATCATCATTGTCTAATCTTCGAGAAAAATTGTTCAACCAAATAAACCAGCAAAGTTTCACAACACTTTTAATTACTGCCAAGTCACCCTCCACTAGGAACTGAATAAGTTGTAGGTAAGTACACACCGCTTACTTCAAACCGCCCGATGTTTTTTTGCGCATTATGCAGAAAGCAAAAAATTGCAAAGTAAGATCAACAACAGTGACAGTAGGAAGAGAAAAAAAAAGGTATGATTGGACTCGTCGGCTTGTATTGCTGGTTATGTTGCTCGGTACCGACCTGACCTGGATCCATTTGCACTCAACATGCAATTGTTGTGTTCCAAACATGGTTTTTATTGTCATTGCGCAATCTTCAATCTTTCTTTCTCTCATGGATGAACAGTGGGTTTAATTATGTACACCGATAATGGAATTTAGTTAGAAATGAAACCGAATTCGAAGCTATACAAATGGTGATATAGAGATCTTTAAATTGTGTTCCAGCTCTAGAGTGCATAAATAAAAAAGCATATTTCGTCTATTACGTGCAGACTTCATCGGTGCCTCATACTCGTAGGTGGTCGGAGTTTACTCAAATAATTCAATCCACTAAAGCTCTTCCTAGATAGACACTTTAGAAAAGGAGAAGCGTTCAGTAGTTCTTGTAAATATTGAGAGAAAATTATGATTTTCAAAAAACAAAACATAGTGTATTTTACCTTCGAATCCGATCAAGGAAATAATCGAAAGAAAATTTTCAGTGTGGAATTCAGATGAACACTCAGTTGCATTTTAGTTGCTCGGTTCCCCAGCTACTGATAGGTGAATGGATCATCCATCACATGCGAGCAGCTATAATTAATCAACACATCCACCTTACTTGACTCATAATTGAATCGTTTTTGACTCAACTTCGTCGAGAGAAGAGTCACTCGAATTTGGGATTGTTCGGATTGATAAGTCGACAATTCAACAACATCCACCCGATCGATGCTGTTGATCAATTGAATCAAAAATGTCCTAATTGTGAGGGTAAAGAAAGTGACAGTCGCTCACTTTAGTACAAGGCTGATTTTTCAAAACGACGATATTTTTTCGTGGATAAACATTTATACGTCAGTCCGGCGAATATTTCATGTCACCCATTCAAATTAATACCATTGTCAGGAACATACGCATAAGAGTATAGTGTTTCCCGAACAAGAAACCGGTGTTAGTTTGCGTGAGTGAGTTGAAAGTTCCGCCAATATGATGTTCGAATCTTTATGTGCGTAAGATTATTCGATGAACGGTGCTCAATTGTGACAGACACATTTAGTTGGTATTGGGGCAATCGTCACGTGTTTGTGGGTTCAAACTTTCACCGCACGGTAAAACTAGCGACTGTTATCATAAAACACGACGTTTCTAATTAAAGCTAATTGGTATGTTCACCGGCAAGATGTTGCTGAGACGATCGTCTGGTGAAGTAGACTAATTATAGTGATTGAGCAGTCGTATCAAGTTATATGCTAGAAATTTAGACGGGGATGACTGTTGTACTTGAAATGTTCTCTTCGGCCGAATGCTTGCATCGTATATCAGTCAGGGCATGTTTGATATCAGCTGTATGCCAATGAAAAAGGCTTTCCATCAAAGGCCATCGATATTTTCCCAGCATGAAATTGAACTTCGTATGGAGTTTAAAACGTTATTAGGTGAAAATTTTCAGATCTCATCAGCTGTTATCAGTTCTCAATCAAGGAAATTCCTTGAGAAATTTTCGTAATAATAACAAACAAAATCCTGAGAAAAGGATCGTTCTGGTATAAAAAATAAGGCAGGTGTATAAAAGCCACAAATTGACGCCTGCAAGGATGATTATAAGGACTTGAATCCTGTTCACTTCAAACCTTGTTCGGAATATTCCCATTTTCTGCCCTGATCCGTTATTTACTGTCAGTCCCAATCACCAGTTTCTGCAACAACACTCTCGCTTTCGCCGGAGCATATTGTCAACAAATCATCAAGAGATAATCATGAACTATACCCTCCAACAAATTGATTAACCTTGTCAAACGCACCACTTTTTCGCAAAACACCATCAGTCATCTCCTGATTGGCATCGAACAAAGTGACATTTGTTTTCCCTATTAGGTGTATCGTTGTCAAAACCCACGCAGTTGCCTGTTTCCCAACGGCTTACTTGGATCGCCATCATTCATCCGGCATTTTCGCCTTCTGACTAGCTCCACGAAAAAAAAGAAAGAAAGAATGAAAATCATCCCTCCCAGCACAAAAAGCTGCTTCTACTAACACAACCTTTTTTGTGTGGTAGGTTACTCACTGTCACGAACAACAACCAAAAAAAAACGGTAAATTGTACGTAACAACATCAAACGAATTCATTCATCGTAAAAAGTTAGAGAGAGAAAAAAATGAAAATTCGACGAAAGCAACCTGGCACACGCAAAGAACCAAACCCTGCTGGTAAAATGGTGTGATTGTTGATGGAAACTTTGTTCCCATGTAACGAAAGAAAGATGAAATGAGGAAACTTTACAGTTTTATTAAAAGGTATAATATTTCTTATAATGATGTTTTTTCTTCTGCTCGAAGTACATAGCAAGATTTCCATTGAGCTACAAGGTTGTCGCTGCAGAAAATGGAACCAGAATGGCATAGCTGGTATCGATTGTAATTGGAAAACTTCTTGCGAGCTGTCAATAGCCACATAAAATGATGAAATTACTTATTTTTACTTCGATTTTGTTTTCGAGACAAAACAAAAAATGGTTCGGATGCAACGTGAATAATATATATCATCCTGGTTGCATCAGCCAATTTCGAATGAATGAAAGATCGTTGCACGGTGGCGGATGCAATTGCCTGATTGAAGATTCAAGTAACAAATTCTGAAGTAAATCATTTGAAAAATAAAACTTTCAAAATGTTTTTTTGTTATCAATGTCTATGAAATTTGCAAACAATCTCGAGCAAACAAGTTTACTGCCTTTGTGTTTCACTTGTTGTGTTTATTGAAAATGTAACTTATATCCCCACTTAACAGTGTTTTTCATAAGAAACCATCTCCAAAAATCTAGTGACTAAAGGTTTTCCTCACGGAAGTGTACTATCTCCTCCTCTCTTTATGGTCTCTAGTTATTAGTCGTGAAGCTCCAAATTTTAAAATGATTGGAGTAGCGAATGATGTAGTAATGACAGTCAGTGGTAAATTTGATGAAATCGTTTCAAACAGAATGCTAATGACACTAAATGTATAAAGACTGTGCATTAATTAAAGTATTTTAGAAAGTGAACCTGTTTCTCAAAGAAAATATTTAATCAACATATTTGACCGAATCCACGTGAGTTTATGTATTCACTTCTCATTTCCGAAGAACGCTCGGACTTTTTTCTTCTGACCTGAGATTCTGCACAACTTTCACAGTAACTTTTCGTGTTAAGGAGTGTATCGAATATAAGCTACATTTGCGCTAGCTACATTTGCGTTGTACGCATGTATTTGTGATGGTTTTTTATGCTCTGAACACTGCATGCTGTGCGTTTGACTGTCAGCTTTCTTTTGTTTACTTGTTTGTGCGGTTCAAATTCTGCGTTTTCAAAATGTCGCGTATTGAAAAGGAAGTGAAAATTGAGGTTCTGGACACATGGCTAAGTGAGCAGGGTATTACTATGCGAAAATTGGCGAAGCGGTTTGGAATTCTTCATGCGAGTGTTAAAACCATCATTAATAAGTTTGGGGAACACTATTCTTTGGATGAGCTACCAGGAAGAGGCAGAAAACCCGGTTCTTCCAACCCGAAACTGGAGCAGAAAGTGGTATCTCTAATCATGAAGAACAAATCAATGTCAATACGTGATTTGGCCAAAAAAGCAGGAACGAGTGTCGGAATGATCCAGCGTATCAAGAGGCGAAACCACCTAAAGACCTACAAGAAGCAGAAAATCTCGAAACAAAGTGCAGAACAGAAGAAGCTGAGCAGCAACAAGGGCCCGGAAATTGTATTCGCGTCTTTTTGCAGCGTCCGGATGCATGCGTTTTGATGGACGATGAGACCCATGAAAGGAGGACTCAAAAACCCTTCCAGGTCCACAATACTTTACAGCCGTCGTTGGGGAGGATGTGAGCGATGCGGACAGGTCGATTCAAGTGAAGAAATTCGGTCGAAAGGTACTGGTATGGCAAGCAACATGTTCCTGTGGTTTGAAGTCAACCATTTTTTACACTACCGGAACTATAAATGCGGAAATCTATCGATGTGAGTGTCTCCAGAAGAGATTGTTGCCTTTATATAAGAAGCATAGTACACCTCCACTGTTTTGGCCGGATTTAGCGTCGGCTCACTATGCCAAAACCACTTTCAATTGGCTTGCGGAAAAGGGTATAGATTTCGTTGAGAAAAATATCAATCCACCAAATTGCCCTCAACTTCGACCCATCGAACGTTACTGGGCAATCGTGAAGAGGGTCTTCAAGAAGACTGGTAAGGCAGCTGGGAACATGCAGGAGTTCAAAAAAATTTGAGCTCAAGCGTCCAGAAAATGCGATGCAACACTTGTCCGGAACTTGGTGAAGAGCATTCGATCCAAAGTTCGAAAATTCGTGAAAGAATAACTTAAATTTCATCCGGTCTTCATTATGTTCAAGTTTAACCTCGTACAATAAAGGATCAATTTTTGGTATGAATAAAATATCGGTTTTCAACATAATTTGAAAGAAAGTTTGTGGATAGCTTATTTTCCATACACTCCTTACTGCAGACCAAATTTTCTTGAAGCAATCAACAGAGCTTGCTTCTCTTTCTTTTTTCTTAAGATGCCGCCTAATTATTGCCCAGTATCTTTCGATAGGACGCAATTCAGGGCATTTCGGGAATGTGGCATTTTTCGACAAAATCGACCCTCCTTATCAAAAGTGTAGTGAGCAGGTGCCAGATCCGGCCAAAACAATGGAGGATTTGTAGGTTTTCCATAGGGTTGGAATCCGTTTTTTGATGCATTCTTTTCTGTAATTTAGCACCGTTGATAGTGCCCGTTTTGAAATATGAAGAACTCTTCAAGCCACAGGAGCAAATGGTTTCTACACCAAAACCTTTACCCTAAAATTTTTCACTTCGGATGTATCGCACATCATCAGGCACATCGGTCCTTTGTTTAGCGTTGACAAATTGCGACCCCGGAAGTGTACTGGGGAATCCAACGTTCGTCTCGTCGTCCATCAAAATGCACCGGTTCGGTTTTTGGAGGTAGACGTCATACAAGTTAGGTGACCGTGTTTTCGAAAAAGCTTTCAGAGAATCTGTCCTTTTTCTGATTACGTTACGCTTTTTCATAGTTATTCTGCACAGTTCCGACGCTATTGTCCACTTTTTTGACAATTCCACGAACGGAACACGGTTTATGCAATTTCAAAAGACGTACCTCTGCCACCTCCTTTTTCTGATCCGATGCCCTCTTTCTGCGTCCGGATTTCAGTTTTAAGAAAACACGCTTCTCCAAACTTCCTAAAAATCTTGAACACTGCAGATTAAGTGCACTTCACGCTTATTGCCGATTCTGGAAACGACAACTTTTCGGAAAACCATTTGGGCAGAATTAATCTGCGAGATGGTAAGCTGATCCCATCGTTCCAAATTTCTCACTTTATTTTTTATTTATTTTTGAGGTGTGTTCCCAAGGCAAACAATTTTTTTACACACTAAGCGAAAATTCACAATTTTTCGTTTAGTTTTAGCCCATTAACCATTGATATACAGGTGTCCACTCTCTTTAGTGAACAGTCCTAAATACTATCATTTTGATCATTAGGACTAAAAATAAACCCATCAAAAACAATAATTATGCCTTTTAAAGAACTGCAAGCCTAATTTGAAAAACCTTAGTGAAAGGAATATAACTGAATACTGTACTCGAAAAAAATTAGACACACGAAAAATCATTTTTAATCTGTCTTTCTTCAAACTTTCAAGGAATAAACTAAAACATTATGTTTTCACTATTTTTTTAATTCAACCTTAGTGTTTGCACAACCTTTTTGGAACGGTTTTTATTCACACGGTTTGTTTTTGGTGATCTCCAAAACGGAACAACTTATCGACCTAATTCGAATCACATTTTACGGTTTACGGTTTTACAAAAAAATCACAATTTTTGGAGTAAATACTCAATATTTTAAAAACTGTATTTTGACCATTGCATGCAAAAAAAGTCGAAACAATATTAAATGTTTAAGCATGTGAATTTATCAACTCTATTTAGTATTTTTTTAACACGGTTCCATACAAAAAGTGAAACGTATCCCTCGTGCAAAAACAACCTTTGTGTATACCCGCTTCTGTTCCTCATCGTAATCTACGAGGCAATGGGAGATGCTAGTCACCGTGTACCGAATCGTGGGCTACTTTGTCAATCTCTCATTTTGGAGCACCTCAACCACTTCTATTTCGTTGCTTTGTTAGCGGAAGGGTGCTCTGATATGCAGAGAACGTCCAAAGACCTAGCCGAAAGCTTCTCTGGGTTGGGTTTCACCATCAATCGTTGGATATCAACTCAAACAATAACCCTTCCATCGTTTCGGTACCAGACACATAGTGGAGAAAGTCGATACTTTCCAATATCTTGAAGACAGACGGCGGAACCAAGAGCGACATAACTGCATAAATCAAAAAGTCTAGCGTTGCTTATCCGAGTCGAAAAGTATGGTGATCAAACCAGATAAGTCAATATTAGTCAATATTATCAGATAAGTCAAAATTCGAATTTTCAACGTGGTATGTATCAGCAGAGAACACTCAATAGCTGCAGGTCTTCATCAACCGATGCCTGCGGTATACAATTCGTGTCTGGTGGCCTCGAAACTGGATCTCTAATGCAGAGCGCCATCGTCGATGTCACTTACTCACCTTACCAATCAGACCAAGGTCGGTGTGGTCTCTGGTGTACACAGAAGTTGTATCCATTGGCTTTACCTCGCCAGCTTCGCTGCCGGCGGAGAGTCCGCAGGATGCCTTCTACTTGATCGATCCACCTTGCCCGTGCTAACAGGAGGCTAACATTGTCTGCTCAACGCATTAATTACAATCCCAATCCTACCAGCTTCAGCCTTAAGTCTGAGGTACGTTTCCGCCATCGTCTCAAAGTCACGTGCTACGATATCAACGGTGTGCTGAATTCAACTGACGTCGGCAGCAAATAAGATATTTAACTTTGTCCCCGATTTATTCTGTGTATTCTGAGATGCACATTAAAGTTATTCAAATTTTGGCACCGATTTAAACCAACAGTAAGGATGCTGTTGGGGCCACTCACAAGTAAGGGTGGTTTTTTTTCAGCAGAATACAAAAAATATGTTAAACCATCGAGTTTGAGGATCGATTTAAACCAACAGCAGGGATTCTGTAGGGGCCACTCACAAGTATGAATGGTTTATTTCAGCAAAATACAAAAATATGTTAAAACGTAGAGTATGAGGAACGATTTAAACCAACAGCAGGGGGAGTGGTTTTTTACTGCAGAATACGAACATATGTTAAAAAAAATCGAGTTTGAGGACCGACTTAACCCATCAGTAAGGATGCTGTTGGGGCCACTTACAAGTGTGGGTGATTTATTTCAGCAGAATACAAAAATATGTTAAAAAAATCGAGTTCGAGGACGGTTTTAAACCATCAGTGAGGATGCTGTTGGGGCTACTTGCAAGTGTGAGTGGTTTATTACAGCCGAATACAAAAGTAGGATCAGTATCTCTCAAAAAAATATTAGCTACAAAAACAGCTTGCACAGTAATTCTTATTTTTCCCAAAGTTTCCATGCTTAACAATCTGCATTGGTCCTCGTAGTGCGATAAATTGTGAGGATTTTGCCATGGAAGATCCCGCAGAGCATATTTGGCGAGTTTTCGTTCTTTTGCTATTTTGAAGATGGATCCCAGCTATCGGTATGATCTGGAGATGATATTGTCGTATTGTGATCGAAAGGTATAATAAACGGGGTCAAGGATAACTCTCAAACGACGTACTTGACGAACATGTTCTATAGGCCCTAGTAGGAGAATGGGGCAGCTTGTAACGTGTGTACAGAAAGAATCTGCTATTAGCCCGATTGAAAGCCTGCTTTGCAAACCAATTCTACAGTATTTTCGAAGTTCTCTCGATCTCAACTGCTTCAAATGTCAAAGGCGTACATTGCCCTAAGCTGGCTTAGGGCTGGGTTTCCACAGAGGGAAAAGATCATCGATAAAGGAAAGCATGATGCGAGTGAAACAATCGACAGCGTCATCAACATATCCTATGGAAACCACGTTGGTCAAGACTGTACGAAAAAGTGCTTGAAGCATTCCTTCAGAATCTGCTCTGCACAAAAAAAAATTTCGGTTCATCAGACATTTCAAACATCTAGATACGTTGATTTCGACTATAAATGAAGAATGGTCGGCATCGAGACGTCATAAAGGTTCCGCAGCCGTCGATAACGTGACTCGCTCAAGTGTCAACTCACTTGCCAGAGCTAAATCCAAATAGCGACCGTTTCGGTTGCTAATTGTGTTGATTTCACCTAAGATATGAAAACTAAAGTCATATAAGACTACAGTACAAGTAACAGAGATGTGCGATTGTAAAGCATCTTAAGTGGGATGACCGTTCTTCGAAAAGTCCCAAATTAAGCCGAACTGATTTTAATCACCAAGTAGAAGAAAGTGATCGTTGACCCCAACGATCGAAAGAATTGCTCAAATAGATTCAATATGGTTTGCTATGTTGCTCAAAACAATTTTTCGATCAGGTGGAAGGTATATAACTGCTGTTTGAGTTAAACATTCTACTGGTCGTTACGACTAGGGTGCCTTTTTCAACTTTGAACAGACGTACTCCAATCCAATTTTTGACCATTTGCCCCACGCTTTCGTTAAGTTTGTTTTTACTATATCCAGTTTGGGCAGACGTTTGGTTTGTGCATGAAAGCTTCAACACCTCTTCTGTTGCCTTTAGCACTCCTGCGAGGATGTTTTTGCCCACTTGCTCTTTCCGACAGATGGTCAGACGATCTCTGTGTTTGATGGCACTGGAACCAGTAGATTCATGACTATTTTTATTTTGACTAATCAATATCTTTCATCGTTTTTCTTTGCCAATTTTTGTTGTTGGCAAATTCGCTAGTTTGCCTTGAACTGTTTCTCGCTCACAACCGCTTTTTGGGTCTTCTTAAGGTTCCGCTTGACGATGTCCCAATATTGTTCGATTAGGCGGAGCTCTGCCGTGTTGGGAGGGTTCTTGTCCTTAGGCACCACTTGAACGTTGTTAGCAGCATACCACTCCATGGCCTTTTTCCGTAATGCCGGCAATTCGGGCCAAAATTAAATGGAACAATTGTGTCGCTACAGAAAAGGCAGTAGACGTTTTTGTAGGCAGTCGCTCAGATTAATTTCATGGTTGACGGTTCCGATCGCAATGTAAACGTTGCTCTTCAAGCCACAGGCACAGTCACTGCCACTTCCAGCTTCTTTGTGACATCTCGGACGGAGAGGTTGGGGTTCCGCTCGAAACAACGGGCAACTCTTTTTGTCGTCGCTGTGGCCTCCTGCTTTCGATTCCCCTCCGATCCAGCTTTCCTGGCTGTCGACAAACGATCACGGAACACTTTTAATACGGTGGTAACAGTTGATTTAGCCACATTCAACAATTTCGTCAACTTGGCGTGAGAGTAGTTTCGATTTTCGCCATGCATGTGCAAAATTTTGATGCGTTGCTTCTCTTCCTTCGAAGACATTTTGATAATTGAAGTGCTAAAATGTTGTTCAAAAATTTTTAATGCACGATGAAAGGAAATGCGTCAAGTTTAAGTAGTCCCAATTTCGATCGAAACACCCTTTAATGTAGAAATTCAGTTATGGAAAACGTTAGCTAGGTCTCAATTATCAATTGTGGAAGCGCATCTACATACTAGGTTGAGCTTTACTTTTCATGAATTTTCAGACGAACGCCCGGTAATTGAAATTTACTTGGTATATCAGCGAAACAAAATAATTTATTTACTGCAGTACCATAGGGTACTGCTGAAAACAAACGACAAACAAATAACAAGCCGAGCACGGCATAAACATTTAATTGTGTAGAACACTAAGTTGAACGCTGGAGAAATGCTCACTACAGAAGCGTAATAAGCATGAAAGAATTTCTACTTGAGCCAATGAAACTTAGAAAAATGCTTTAAATACATAATTTCTGCATGCATTGATGGTCTACTTACACTCGCGTGCCCTACAATTCAAGTGCTGGAAATTTCCACGGTGAATAATCTCACTCTTCCATATTCCGTACTGACACACCATCAACCGCAGAAAAAAAAATGAAGACAATAAATCCACAACGCAAAATAAAAAATGAAGTCACGTTTGCGAAGAAATCAGTAAATCCTCAAATGAAGCGTCTGCCCTAGGCAAGCGATAAGCGCGCTCGGTCCGAAAACGCTGGCATTCCGCCATACGTGAGCGTGACGAATCGTCCCGAGTTCCGAGGCACACGACCGCAAAATGAGGTGAACTTTGATCAAATCCTGGTTCGATAAGCGCTTTGTTTGGGTGTTTGGGTTATAAGAAGGTTACGTAAAATAGCTGCATTTTAAAATCGGTCACCTTTGAACAATTCCAAATCATTCACGGAAATTCTGTGTCTACTTCTGTTGTCATGCAAAGGAGGGTCGATAGCAGATAAGAACGGTGAATTATCTTCTGAAAATTGACTGAATTTTTTCGTCGGCCTGATTACTCATGCTGGACGACACTGTCATAGACCAGCCGAAATGATAAAGGAATTAAGGAATTTGCCTGATTGTTCCTTTGATTTATGAGTTTACATGGAGCTTGGTCTTGTTTAAATGACGATGGTAAATTTCCGCGGGAGCACAGCTTTTTTATTAGGGCCATTTGAAAGCGACGCGCTCGAGAGTCAGTAGACAGACATGAACTTGTAGATTAGAGTAAAACGTAGTGTAATTGGAATCTATCTATTTTGGTATGTGTGTAATAACAACCGACTCAGTTGTCGACGACCAACGTTCAGTCTTCTAAAGTGCTCTATTGTCAGAGTTGAATTTAATTTCTGCTCCTCAAGTAAAGAACCGCGTATGAGTGACGTCATATTTGTTTGAGTTATGTTACACGTTTGCTATATCTGATAATAGATCAATGACAATACCCGCTCCTTTCTGAAAGCCTTCATCATGTGTGCACCTTGCCTGAGAATGGTTGTTTGATATAACCAATCTTACAAGCTTTACTTATTAGATCATCTTTTACTGTTGTGACACTGAATACCCATTTCCAGTAATTTTAACGAAATATATATATATATATATATATATATATATATATATATATATATATATATATATATATATATATATATATATATATATATATATATATATATATATATATATATATATATATATATATATATATATATATATATATACATATATATTTACTTCACTGATAGTGCGTCCCGAGCATCATGTTAAGGAACCATTATCCACAGCAATTTGAAACAGGGTTGATAACAGCAACCAGTTCATTGATTATAATTTACAACATATTCAGAGCTGAACCACCAAGCGCCCGTGTTCAGCTCAGAAAACTACCCTCGAACGATGCTACCCAGTAACATCGCTTACATAAATTTAATTAAATGAATGAAAACTGGCGCTCAGTTTTAGCAAAAGTGCCCATCATGCTTTGAATTACGCGCAACAGAGCGTAGCTGGCATAATAAGGCACTCCATAGTGCTGACTTTAGTTACCAGAGGGTGGCCATTCCACTACTACTACTACTACTATTGCGGTGTCGTGTGGCACTTTCGGAAGCATTCCCACTTCCCCAGCCCACTACCGTGAATCTCTCTGCCTGGCAACAGCTGACGATGGATTGTGGTGATACTGTTTCATAACAAGTGTGTTTTTGCAGCTGTTCAAATATTTTAATAACTATATCCACCGGTATAAATATGCGCGCAATTTGCACGTCAATCCGCTAGGGAAAACTCAGTCTTACTCTAGAACTGTAAATTACGATGCCAATTGAAGCTCAAAGAACGACAATACAAAAGCTCTCACGTTTCATGGCCCCAAAATTTGACCCGATGCCAAATTTGAGCTCAATCGGACATTGTTTAGAGGTACCTCCATTCGATCAAAACTTTGAGTTTTCGGAAACTTTCAAGTTCGGATTAAATAAGGGATCAATTGAGTATCTTCTTCCCAGGAAATACAGGTGATCTCCAAGTACCAATGCTACTTGGAGATCACCTTATCAACGAACAGAGAATCGAATCGAACATGTTTTAATCGACTGGAATTTTTTCTCCGATATGGTATTGCTCGTTCACTTGATATAGAATGACCCATTTGGAACCAGAGGCATAGTAATTTTTAGAATAGACCAAAAAATCATTGTTTAAATATAAAACTTGAGAAGCTTGAAGCCGGTTATTGATAGAATTATTGCGGTCAAACAATGCTAAAAGCTTGAATATCTCCATTTTCTGTGGTTCAATTTATACACGATCTGGACAATCACATATTATTGAATGATCTTTGATCGCTGGCGCCGGTCCCGCCCTAATGGAGTTCAAATAAGGAAAGGGTTCGAAAGTGTTGACGTGATACTCGCTTTTTTGAAAGCCGAGAACACATTCCACGAAAAATCACTAGGATGTTGGATGACCGGATTGGGTACCGATTCCTGATTTGAACTGATTTATACAATACAGTAATGATGCTATTAGAGGCTATTCGCAAAGTGTGATGGAGGTTTATCATTGGGAGAACAAGATAATGTTGGAAAGCTTTTTTTGGACCGATTCAAACCAACAGTAAGGATGCTGTTTTCGACACTCACAAAGTGGACAAACAATGGACCGATTTGTACCAACAGTAACGATGCTGTCGAATGGTTGTTTAGTCGAATGATATTTGGTCGAAAATAGAACAAATTGTCGACATAAGATTGTCGTAATTCTCAAAATTGTTTAAAAAAGTCCACATTGTTTTCGTAGTGGTCAAAGTGGTAAAGCTTGATCCACTTAGTATATGGCCACACTAAATGGGACATTTCTTTACCAAAAAGTACATAAAAAAGCGGTTAAGGCTTCATTCTGCTGGGATGAAACTTCAAAGGAAAAAACAATGAAAAGTTTGTCATCAGCATTTTGGCTGAATTCTACAAATCAGATGGTTATTTTATTGTTTTGCCATATTTCTTCAGTTTGTTTTTGATAATTGCCCACTATTTTTCGATTGGACGAAAATTTGGACAATTTGGTAGGATGATAATTTTTTCATTTACCTCAATATCATTTTACCTGCCTACTTATAGTTACATCAGTGATGAAAATCTTCATTTTTTTTTTCAACAACTGCAGATGCCACTTGCTAGCAAACTTGTATCCGGGAGTTGTCCAAAGTCCATTTTAACATATGTTTTTTCGTCCATCAAAATGCATTCGTTGGATTTCATCAAAACTTGCTCGGACACCATTCTTGCGCGGCGTTCGACAACCAGGTCTTGACCGGACACTTGCTGGCATGGTATGTCTGGAAAACTTCACGCTGATAGTTTCGTCGAACTGAACTGTACGGCACCGAGAACCTTTTCGCCAAATCACGGAAAGGCTATCCATATACCACGTGGACTGGATAAGACCGATTTCTGACACCCCCTTCCCCGCGTGGACAATCATTCATATAATTTTTCCATAGAATGTATGGGTCGTGGACACTTGCCACCCCTTCCCTAAACTGTCCACGTTCTATACTGATGGCCCCAAAGAGATCTCAGGATTATTCCGGACTGCCGTATGGACTTTCACTGGTAGTTTCTGATCGAATGTTTCACTTCTACGGTTGGTTTGTTTTGTGCAAACCAGCGATAGTGTTTCCTGGTAACGTTTCATATCGGTATTTACAGTCGATGTTGGGAAAGATACTTTGCAATCCTTCCTCCGGACCACGTCGGATTTGCAACGTAAGTATGCAAAATTTGTTTCCATCTCTTGCGTTCCATCTTTGATATCTTTTAAATGTGCGTATCAATACTGATGAAATTTTCCCCACTAAGTAAACAAACCTTCCGGATCACTGCGCTGTCATTGGCTACTAGAGACGCCCCAGTAATTCAAAAGAAGCGGCCAAATACTAAGTGGATCAAGCCTTAGCAGTGATTTTTGAAATTAGCTTTATTTTATTTCTCCAGTGTCTGTTATATGATGTTCAATAATTAAGTTCCGAAATCATTTAGTTTTATGCTGTATTCCAATTCTACTCGCAATCTTGACTCAATATTTTTTGTTGCTAAAACAAATTCGATGCCCTTTATTGACATGTTATTGCGGCGTTATCGTGAATAGAAAAGTGTTTTAATAGACGAATCCAGAAAATAAATATTGGAGCTACAACAACGACTTTAAGACCCATTATTGAACCTAGATAAACATAAAGGAAACGTACAAATACGAAATCCAACGAACCCAAAATACATTTGTAATCAAAATGAAAGCATTTCCGCGTTGGGAATACCATATGTGGCTCATCGAATCATCCTGGCAGCTTCTCAGCATCTGGCTATGAAGTACCAGAAGGTTACCCACCGATTGCTTGACAAATTTGGAAGCTGTCTGCAGTGAGTTTTCTCAAATTTTAATTTTCTGGCCACTATATCACAATACAATTGCAATTGGAAATATTGAAATCATTGGGTATTAGATCAAGTCAACTTGTATGTATGTATGTATGTATGGTAGCCACCATCCCCTCTAGCCCTTGGCTTGGATGCAGCTCCACTTAACAGCAAGATCAAATTGGGCCACCGATCTGAATTCGCACTATCGCTGTATGAAGGGCCAAAAACGGAGGGGTGGACCCGTAAGCAGAGACACTTACACGAAATCCACGGGAAATTAAGAATCTCCTTCCAACGATATGATCCAACAAATCGAATAACACAATTCGCAATACTCATTAAGCTTTCTACAGGATGGCTTGTTAAGAAGGGCGCGTCACTCTCCCTGAAACTGTTGGAGTAGAACTTGCAGCACCACACTCGAATCGGTAGGATAAGAAATGATACTGTTTGTTCCCTCCTATACTCAGGCAGTCAATCAAACCATCGTCCAGTTTCAGCTAGAATGATACCACGGTGCTCCCTCCCAACCCAGTATTTATTATATTTATATAAATATAGATGTAATGTAATAATAATATGTTATATATGATTATATAGTAGAGCAAAAATTATATAAGGATATTTAGTTAAATTATGTAATAGTTGGAGTTCACGAGCCTATGATAACCATGTTAAACTAAATTAATTAACCTGCTGAAATAATAATATTAAGGCAGTAATAATAATATGCAGCTTCGTACCACTTTGTATCACTGATGGGTGACTGTATCTCTGGAATGTGAAGGTCATCTTGTTATTCATTGAGGTATAAATATCAATAAAGCATTCAATTGTATATAAAACATAATATTATATTATTACGTATTTAATCATGACATATAGATATATAACCTTCTGGAATGAAGAGCATTTATTAATTTTGATTATTATTTGATATAATTTAATAAAATAATCATACCGGCCGGATCACCAAACTGAAGCAATTAAAATTTTATTAATTATTTTATTACTTCTTCCATAATATTATATGTATGATATGCAATTAATAATGATGAACAGCTGTGTTCCTCTGAACCGCTCAAATAGTAGTTGATGATCGTGTACTGAAATGTTAAGGTCATATTACGCCATTTAATGGAAAATATAATGAAGGAATTAAAGGTTGAGCGGTCGAGAGAGTCGTCAACATTTCTATTAATGAAAATATGCTAGAGCTTGTAAAAACATGCATCATATAATTAACACATACTAGTATCTACACATCTATATATACATCCATTGCTACTTTCGAGAAGGCCACTCCGACGGTGCTAGATACAGCTGAAAATTGATCCCCATTCTTACTGATGCTTCTACCAGAAGATGATCATCCTATAACCGCAAGACCTCCTCTCCTAAACTGTATATGGTACCTGAGAGAAATTTACCTTTCTGGCGTAATACATGTAATGAAATATAGAGAATTAGGCTATGAATAAACAATGTCCTATAAGATAAAATATATAGTGAGGGTATATTGTAATATGAATTGAAAATTACATGTGTGCCGACTGCTGTTTTGTTGCAATTGTAGACAAACCTGCGCATCCATTATGAACCAGAAAATTTAGGCAATGTATGACCACCATGAAAAAAAGAATTTTAAATTTTAAATTATTTTGTAATACTGACGACCTGGAAGACCTGAAAGATATGAGAATGGAAAATTATGATATGATGTACCGGTCGCACCCCTCACTTCGCTATTGTCGGATTGACAACATTGCCCAGGCTACGCCAACCAGCGTCTCCATGTTTCAGCTGGCAGTCTTTTGTGATCATATGACTCGTGGAGGCGTGAGGTAGGAACTTGTGAGGACCAGAGGTCGGTCGCACCCTCCTGCCAAGTTGTCAACTCACCATTTGAAGCCCCAGGTATTAGATCAAGTCAACTTCGGAACAAAACAGATGAGCAAGGAAATCAATAGCAGCATAAAGTTGCCAGAAGGTTCAAAATGCTTCTGGAAACTCCAAATTCACATAATCCTTCAATCGTGATTTTGGGTGAATTAGAAAAGATTGCTCTTTAAAGTTTACCTTGGTTGATGCAGATGAAGTTCCAGTTGTAAAATAGTTTGTAGAATGTAGTTGCACAAATTGAAAGTTTTTCCTCAATGCAAAACCACCACCACGCTTCATAGTTCCTAACAGCATTCTTACTGTTGGTTTGAAAGGGGCCAAATTGGCTCTCAAGCGTTACTTAAAATTTACTTTGTTTTTCTAGTGAAAAACCACCATCACACTTTGTGAGTAGCCCCAATAGTATCCTTACCGTTGGTTTAAATCGGTACTTATATTAAATATCTCAATTCTGCATCACCATAAAATCCTTAAACGGAAAATATGATTAAATACGGATAAACAGTTTCACTCACTATTGCCTCATCTACCTAGATAAAACCTTAGAAAAAGACCTTCTACTACCAATTTACTAAACTTCCTTTTCTTCTCTAATTGACCTAAAAATGCACATTGAGAGTGTTTCACTACTCTCAAATGACATTCGGTTGATTTTCTTTGGGCTTGTTCATAAACCACGTAAACTCTAGAAAATTAGATGCAAGTTTAGTAAATTCCATTTAATTACAACTACCTTTATTGCTTATCTTGACAGATACGCTTATTTCATCTACAGGTATTCCACAAAACAGCTCACACTCTGCAGGATTCACGTAGACAATGATGTTCATATCCTCAGTGTGGTAGAGAGAGATTTTAATTTTTCCACACACTCTTCCTACCTCAACGAGAGCTCTTCTCTCTTGTTTATGTTAACCCCCGTGCTTGCACGCGGGTAGCGCATGTGAGTGGAGAAAAATGGTTTTCATTCACACTACAGTCGATCGCTCTAGAGTGAGAAGAAGAGCTCTCAAATTCACCGAAGCAAATGCAGATAAATTCCCTGACGCGTGCGCCCCAGTGAGCTCACTGGCGTGGACTCTTCTGCTAATATACAGCATTACAGCAGTGATTGCACACACTTAGAAAATTTTACAGTATTCGGTAATTTTTTACCGAACTTTCAACAGCTGAACAGTTCGGTAATCCGAATTAACGGATTTCGGTAAAATTTGACAAGTTCCGGTAATTTTTTTACCGGAATACTATAAAATTTTACCGAAATCCGGTGAATCGGATTACCGAACGTTCAGCTGTTGAAAGTTACTACTCCGTCATTACCGAATACTGTAAAATTTTCTAAGTGTGCAGTGATTGCTTTGACGCTACATAACAAAGGAAGAAAGAAGATTGTTTCTTCCCGCTTCCTTTTTTCGGACATTTTCTACAACTCCGACGACGTTTTCACTTTCCATCGCACCAGCGAATCACAGAAAGAACACTGGTGCGTCATGTAGTCTTTTTATTTCTTATTTTCTAATTGTTTTTCAAGTTTCACTTATGGAATAAAAAAGTTTGACTTAAAGAACTAAAAAATCAATTTGTATTGAAAAAAAAACAGTGTAAAAAAAGTGCCACTTAAAAACTCGATATGTTTTCGATAAGTTTCTGTCGAAAGTCCCCTCAATTGTTTATGTTTTGATATTTTGACGCGTTTTGAAGCAAACGGCTTGACCTGATGAATTTCTACACGTGATCGCGTTTGTTTCAGTTGAAAAAATGGAGAACGTAGTGATTTCGTAAGCAATTCCTTTGTGTATCCGAAAATTGTTGGATCGTGATGTGCAAAACGGTGAATCGCACCAAGCTGTCGATAGAAAGTAAAGTATTAGCAAAGCAGCGTTTGGGAAAATTATACTGAAACAAAAAAACGTTCGGATCAGTGGTGGACCCAGGCAGAGACAGGCAACGCAAAACGGATACATGAACGGACACCAAGGTCATGCGCGAGTTCAAGAAAAACCCAAAAGTAACTGTCCGTGAGATGCAGGAAACCCTTCAGCTATCAGTTTCTGATCGAACAGTTCGTCGACGTCTTGTAGCACAGGGGCTGATAATCAAAGTTGCCCGGAAGTGCCCATGTATCAGCAAGGCAAACAAAGCCAAACGGGTCAGGTTTGCTAATCAAAATTCGAGCAATTTATTCGAAAGCGGCGGGTTCGTGTGTAGTGCAGCTCGGGTGAGGAGCTTCAGGAGCGCACCAACAAAGAAACGGCGAAGCATGGAGGAGGAAATGTGATGGTCTGGGGATGTTTTTCGTGGAGTGGACTGGGTATCTTCAAGAAGATTGACGGGATAATGACGACAGATTCCTACATCAACATTCTGCGAGAAAATCTGGAGATTTCGCTGATCCAGACGGGTCTTGAAGAGAAGTTCGTATTTCAGCAGGACCACGACCCGAAGCATGCTGCCGAGTCGTTCTTCCAGTATTATCAGATCAAACCACCGGAATGGACTCTTAAAAGTCCGGACCTTAACCATCATCTAGAATTTGACAAGGCTGGCGTTACCAATAAATTCAACTAGCCCTGAGGCGCGCATGGGAAGAGCTTAATTCACAGTACCTATGGAACCTAGCGGAGAGCATACCGAAGCTCCAGCAGCTGGTCCTGAAGTCCAAAGAAAGACACGTATATTATTAAAAGACTTTGTGTGGGTGCTGTGGGTACTTTTTTTGTCACTGATTTTTTTTCAACACGGATTGATTTTTTTTTATTCATGTCGAACTCATTTTTCATTGTGTGAAATTTGGAAATATCTTTCTTATCATTCCAAAGTCACCATTAAACACTAAACGTGGCATTATATTAGCATTATATCTGCATATAAAGCAGCACTTAAATGCCTTGAAGCTCTTTATTCATATATAATGCTAAGAAATGCGAAATAACGTGCTTGTATAATGCAGAAGTTACAGCTCGTAAATAGCATTAGTAATGCTATATTAATGCACCTGAACATGACTGTCAGTTTTGATAGCCCGTTTTTGGCACTGCTAATGCTATTATTCTGCATTTATCTGCTGTCTGTTTCCGGTTTATTTTAAGAACTATTTCTTCTATTCTCATTGATAGTATCAGCCAAAAAAAGGAGGAAAAATGTATACAATATTCAGCTATAAGCAAACCGCTTAGCTTAAATTCATTTTTTTAGTATTGGGTGTATTAGTATGAGGAAAGTAATATATTGTAAATTTAAATTTGTCTTAAACCAAGGTATAATCATGCATGGTTAGTCCGCTGCCTTTGCTGCCTGTGCCTGGCTATAAGCTGTTCCAGCATTGTTAGAACTTTCATCTTCGGATTGTACGAACGAATTTGAAGGCGTAGAACTTATTGGCTGATGGAGATTTAGCAGATTTTGGAACCAAATCGGTTTTTCCCCTAAGGGCGAATCTGAAATTGAAAGACTCTCTTTGATTACTTTCTCTTTCATTCATATTCCATTGAGCTTTACGTTTTTCATTCTACTATTTGTAGAGTATGCTAGCCAGCACTGTTGTGTTTCTATCTGTACTTAAAAATCCCTCAAAAGTTTTATAATGGTGCTGTAATAAATGAAAGAGAGCGAGATAGGAGAGAGTTTCTCACTGTTAGACTCGCTCTATCGAAACAAAAATCCTAGAAACCTTCAATATGATCAGTTTGTTAAGTTAAGAAGTATCGTAGTTTCGATATAATTTCACTTTCAATTCACAAATTCTAAGCATTATATGATAGCCTTATATTAGCACTACATGCAGATATAAAGCATGTATGCTGTGAACATGATAAATTCTTTTATGCATTATACCATCCTTATATGCGCATATAATGCTAGCGATAATGTTAAATTTTGGGTGGTGCTTGAGTGCATTTATGATGCAAATATGAAGTTTGCATACATAACATATGCTAATATAGAACTTTTAAGCAACATTAATGATGATATAGTGATATTATCGGGCTATAGCTTATTGCTTATGGTTACTTGTGGACCTTTGGTGAGATCTATCTGCTAATAAATATATTACAAAAAGAACAAGTTTTGAAGTGTGTTCAACTACACACTTGTACAGTACACAAGTACAGTTATCGCTACTTGTATGTAAAATAACCTCGGAATGGGCGTGATTCTCCAGACATTCTGAAATGGGTTGCTGGATCTATAATATAAAGGGTGTACAGTTGAAAATCCGCACACAGTCAAATTGCTCTAACTTTTGATCCGTTGGGTAAAATAAATTGAAATTCTGCGTAGACATAGTTTCGTGTGTATTATTTACACTCTGTGATTTTATTGGGTGCGCAAAAGTTTTCAAAATGGCGATGAAAGAACAGTGCGTGCGCGAAAAAGTTTTGCACGAGTAATTTGAGAATAAGGTTCTCTCGCATCGTGCCATCGGAAAAAAGTTGAGAATCGCAAATTCCACGGTGTCTGGTATCATGAATCGGTTCGAATAACGTCTGACTGAAGATTCGGAATAAAAAGTCGTCGGGTCTACGAGAACGATCACAAACGCGTAGATGGGGCATTTAAACGGACACCGAACGCCACAGTTCGAGATATGGTTAAAAAGTTGCATGTGAGCAGGAATTTCGTGCAGAATACCAACACTCGAGCTGGACTACGTACGTTTAAGGTTCAGAAGTCCCCAAGCCGTATCGAGAAACAGAATACGGACCCGGAGGTTGTACGACCAGAAATTAACGAAACAACACTATTGCGTAATGGATGACGAGACATATGTGAAGGTGGACTACAACCAGACTCCAGGAAACCTGTATGTGACTGCCAAGGATAAGTGTGATGCTTACGAGAATCTCCGGACACGGAAGATGTCGAAGCTCACCCAGAAGCTCTTAATTTGGCAAGCGATTTGTACTTGCGGAAAACGGAGTACACCTTTTGTTACCGCAAGAACCATGAAGGGACGGGTGTATTTGGAAAAATGTCTCCAAAAGCAACTTCTTCTTCTTCAGAAGGCTCACGACGCTCCGACAATGTTCTGGCCGGATTTGGCATCATGCCACTACACGAAGGACGTGCTAGAGTGGTATAAGGTGAATGATGTAAATTTTGAAAGATCTGAGCCCCCCAAACACTCCGGAGCTGCGCCCAGTAGAAAAATACTGGGTCATTATGACGCATTACCTTCTGAAAAGACCTATTACCTAAGAATGAAGAAAGCATGGGTTTGATATGTAAAAAACAATCGATTTTGAGGTAGTGCAAAATCTTATGGCTGGGGTTAAGGCCAAGGTTTGCGCATTCGAATGTAAAGGCGAAATGAATTTAATGAATGATGCCTAAGCTAACAATAATTGTTTTTTACTCTGTTACCAAATTTTCGGTGAGAATCGGATAAAAGTTCGAATGTTGAGAATGAATTTTGTGTGTGCCGATTTTGAACGGTATACCCTTTAGTTGTTACTTTTTGAGTCCCGGATTAACACAGCAGTGGTCAGTTTATGGATTGTACACACAGATTGCCTCTATAACGCCATTGCTGGCCTTAAACACATACATACACACATACTATTTCGATTTCGAGGATCCGTAACCAAGAATGAGAGATTATTTTGATTCAGCATTTAATGGAGATACCTCGTTACTTATAAGGTAAACTTAATGACTGATGATTAATGATTAATTAATGACAGATTTAAGTAGCTGTTACACTGCACAGACAATTGCAAAACACATGACCCCATGGATTAAACTGGGTGATAGAAAACGGATTGAAAACGATTTATTATTTAGAATCCTTGTGCATGCACTCTAGTGCAGAAATGTCCAACATTAAGAAACAAAACAATTCGACTTCGACTTTTTCCCATCCAAATCGAGGACAACGAAATGCCAAACCAAAACAACAAGACCATCAAAAGTTTATTGACATCAATAGTTTTGCGCCGTTATATCATTCACCATCATATCTACACGAGCAGCGAATTAAACCCAAAACACGCGGTGTTTTGCGATGTATCATAAATCGCCGGTAATGCATCACGATTTGGACATGTTTACTTCATAGGTGCGCGTTCCAAATAATGGAAAAAAAATCATCGCTCCAACGCAACACCCTAATCAGTAAAACTCTACGATTTAAGTGGATGTATGTGGAAAACGCACACCAACACAAGTGCGTGCCAAAAACGAAACAAGAAGCCCGCCGCTCAAATTGGCATGCCCGTATGGTCTTCGCTCCAAACACGAAAAATTAAAAAGGCAACACCACAGCCCCAACAACAGCCGATTGCAGACGACCCCGGGTCGAGTCGAAGGAAAAAGCGTACCGAATTATCATTCCATCCATGCTGCTACCGGATTTCAGATAAGCTTTTGCCCCTTTTATTCGGCATGACGGCAACGACGACCGGAACGCTGGATGTAATCAACAACGCCCTTCTCGTCCAGGTCCAGGGAACGACACAATGTGTGGTGGTGCGCTAATAATCCCCGACGTGGAACCGTTTGGGGCCCTTACTTTCTTTTTTCTGTTTTCGTCTCAACAGTCGTCGTTGCCGGCGTCTCAGGAAAAGCTGATGATTAATGGAATGGAATGATTTAGTGGCGCTGTCAATCGGTGAACTGTCCTTGACGGGGATCATCCAGCGAGATGGAACAACGGTGCTGTAAGCTTTCGTTCGGTTGAATAATAGATGTAACTGCGCCCTCTCCGCTCACCTCGCATGATTTTGATTACTCGAAGTAAATTTGGAATTCCACACACATTGTCGGTAATGGCACAAATATTTACTCTCGATTTGTTTGCATACCAACCAGCGCTGAATGAGACCAAAACTCTTTCTCCTGTGGAAAATCGATTTTTACTACCAATTCAAGTGCAGCTCCATTCTAAGAATATCCTCAAGAGCTACTATATACACCCTGGCCTTCAGTAAGGATGCGGAACAGTAGGTGTCGAACGTCATTCCACCAGGGAGTGAGGCGCATTAAAAGTTCTTTATTCAGTGTATGTTTATACTTGCGGTGTATATTCTTAATTCGAAATCAGTGCAGCTTCGCTGAGAAATCACTTTCGGAAAGATATAACCAATTCCCCGATAGAACACTGCTTAAACGACATCCTCTGAAATTTCATCCGGCGACCTTGAGAGACATTTTCCATTCCCAACTGCCACTGCTGCTGGGTGGTTGTGTAAACACAAACATACATAATGAAGGAAGCACACAAGACGACAATGTTTCAATTATCAGGCGTCCGGATTTTGATCGATCCGAAATGGATGCCATAATGGGCAAAAAATTGGAACACTTTCCTTGTTTGATTGACCGAAGCCGAAGACGATGGGTGCAATAAAAGAAAATGGATGGTGTTAGATGGGACAGTTCAATGCAATAATAAAAACAAATCTTTTGGATACGTGATCAAGGAAAACCAACACGGAGGAGGTTTTCCGAAACCAATGAAGTGGATTTATTAAATATGACATAGGACAGACCGAAAAAAGAAGTTCGGAGAAGTTCAACTGTTTAATCATAATTGTATAAATCGATCGGAATTTTGAGTAGCCAACCTATCGGATTCACAAAATAAGGAGGTGGTGAATATAACAACGTTCACAGTAAAGATTGTACTCGAAAAAATGCAACAGACAAACAACGACCACCAAAAACTCAGTTTAAGTTGAATATTTTTGAAACTCTAAGCGAACGCCAGTTTGCCTTGAACTGTTTCTCGCTCACAACAGCTTTTTGAGTTTTTTTTAAAGTTCCGCTTAAGGTTCGAATGAGCGGAGCTCTAGCGTGTTGGGCAGCATACCCCTCCATGGCCTTTTTTCCATAATGGCAAGATGCCAAATCTGGCCATAATAGAACGGAACAATTGCGTCGCTTCAGGAAAGGCAGTAGACGACGTTTTTGTAGGCACTCGCTCAGATAAATTTGCTGGATGACGGTCCCGATTGCAAAGCCACAGGTACAGATGGCCTGCCACAACAGTTATTTCTTCGTGAACTTTGACAGTTTTATGTGCTTGAAAATATCTGCCACCTTTTCCCGTCCGGTTGCCGTATAAAATTCCTGTCCAGAAAGCTGTTTAAAGTCTGCCTTGACGTAAAGGGCGAACACGAAATTATTGCGACACATTCAACAGGGCATAACTTTTTACCATTGGGTAGAAATCAACCAAATTTTGCACACTTTCATTGATGTGTATTGTTTACATGCTGTCAAACTCGAAGTCGTGTTTATCGATTCAACGAAAATGGAGGTGAATCAACGCGAGTCGAGAGAACAAATCCTTTCCAAACATTTGGAATTTCCTGACCTGTCGCACCGGCAGTTGCGAGAATGTTGAACATACACCATTGAACCGTCTCCAGAGTGTTGAAGCGGTTCCAGGAGCGGTTGACGTTGGACCACGGCAAAGGACCTGGAAGAAAACCGGGACCGGAGAACAAAAAGACGGAGGGAAAGGTGAAGCGGATGATTAAAGCAAATCTCAACGTCTCAAGCCGTGATTTGGCTAAAAGATCGGCATGTCGTCAGCAGGCTACGTCCAGAATGCAAAGAAGAGAGCTGGACTACATACATACAAGGTACAGAACTTCCCAAACCGTGATGAGCGGCAACAATCGACGGCTAAAACTCGGGCACGGAAGCTCTACGAGAAGATGCTGACAAAATATGGCTGCTGTGTGATGAACGACGAAACGTATATAAAAGCCGATTTTATGCGAAATTCCGGGGTTGGAGTCTTTCACCGGCAAGAGCAAGTTCATGTGGACGACAAATTTAGAAGAAGAAAATGTCGAAGTTCGCCTCCAAATATCCCATTTGGCAGGCCATCTGCTCTTGCGGACTGAGGAGTGAGCCTTTCGTGACAAAGGGCACAGTAAATGGTGAGATCTACAAATCTGAGTGCCTCGAGTAGCTCCTTTGCCGTTCTTGCAGCAGCACGACGAAGCTCCGCTATTTTGGCCAGATTTGAAATCATGCCACTATTCTAAAAATGTCCTGGAGTGGTATGAGGCCAATTCTGTCCATTTTGTCCCAAAGGACATGAATCCGCCAAACTGTCCGGAGCTGCGCCCGGTGGAGCAGTACTGGGCAATGATGAAGCGGAACTTCGGAAGAGCAAGAAGACAGTCAAAGACGAGTTGGACATGTTAAGAAAATGGAAAAAAACTGGAGGGCATCAAGCGAAAATGCGTTCAATTTTACACTCAAGGCTCCATCGATTAACTTTTCTTTGATTTTTGAAGTGAATATATGTATAAAACTACCCTCAAATTTTGGTTTGATTCTAAACATTATAAGAAAATTGGCATGACATTTTCGGTGTCGCAATAATTTCGTGTTCGCCCTTTAAGTTTCATCGTCCTGTACCATGCAATCAAACTTCGTCAGCATCGTCGTGTACAACTTTCGCGATCGTGCTTTGGCCGACGTGTTTTGTTTATTGCCGCGATTTTGAGTCACCACTTTCTTGTAAGTTGACAGTTCAGCTCGTTTTTTAGCTCTATCCACGGTTGAAGGCGCCACTCTCAGCTTCTTCGCGACATCTCGGACGGAGAGGTTGGGGTTCCGCTCGAAACAGCGGGCAACTCTTTATGTCGTCGCTGTGGCCTCCAGCTTTATGTTTGGATTTTCGCCATCCACGTGCAAAATTTTGATGCGTTGCTTCTCTTCCTTCGACGACATTTTGATAACTGAATGCTAATCTTAAAATCAAAATAGAGGCATGATGCTACACGCACACATCTTAAAAATTAGGGGTGTGCAAAATTTTTTAATGCACGATGAAAGGAAATCCGTCAAATTTAAGTTGACCAAATTTTGATCGAAACACCCTTTAGTTATGTTTTTGCAAAGTAAGATTATTACAACCTACTCTCCTAGACTTTGTGCCCCTCCATCACCGGTTTCACGTAAGGGCACAATGCCAGATACGGCCAAAACAGAGTGTCACCTTCGTGCGACCGGAAAAAGGGCAGCAGGCGCTTCTGGATGCATTCTTTTTATATACCATTCCCATATGCTCCTCAAGATTTGGCAAACATGTTTTGGTTGCACCTGTCGAGAATCTAGCTGCTCTTAGTTAAACCAATCTAAAGACAGACCGTCCGTGGTGAAACTCATTGCAACACGCTTTTCTTCGTGTCCTTCAAAAATCGGACTTGACCCGTCACTTAAGGATAAAGCTCTTGATCCTTCAAATGGTATAAAGGTTTAAAGATCAGGAGAGTTGTGACACCATTTCTGGTATCCCAAGCTTCTCGCCATCACCAGCTATCACCGCCAACTAAACTATGTTATCCAAGGACGCAACACATTTCGCATTTTGAAGCCCTTACCCACCCAACACAGTCGAGCCTTTCCTGCCAGCGACCAACAGATGTCCCGGCCCTGTGTTTGTGATTGGAGACGGGGTCTTCCACACTACCACCTCGGGCAAGCACTACTCTGATGAACATATTCCTGCCTATTTCGTTCCTGATACTCCAAATGTTTCAGCTAACTGGACGATAGACCAACCGATCCTTTGATGATCGTCGAACCTTCGGATGTATGCCAGCAAGCCTCGTGGAAGCCTCCAATCCTCTCATCACAGTGGAGCCATTGCAGCCAGCGACCAACAGTCCTGTGTTTGAGTATGAAGAGGGGGTCTTCCAAGCCGTCCACACTGGCAAGTGTAATTGCGATTCGAACTACGTCCTTCCGGTAACGTCTGTCGTTTCTAGTGATGTAGTCACGTGTGAACCTGAGGCCTTATCCAATCTTGAGTCGCCGTCGCCTGGAAACTTCATCTCGAGGCTTCTGGAGGTTGCTCGACTGATGTTATTGTGCACCTTCTAAAACCGTCTACTACCACATCAGTAGACTGTGGCGTGGCCAATGGAAATGGCATTATATTTTTAACAAGGCAAAAGTTGATTTTTCAATCTGTTTTTGAGTTTTTGTACCGAAGTGCATTTTAATTTCAACCCAAACGTGTTTTTTTTCAAATTTGTTTTACAATATTGGAATTAGTTA
>JASCZW010010596.1:0-35928 GCA_034211315.2 Aedes japonicus | reverse complement strand
GTGAAAAAGAATTACAGGATTCTACAAAATTTTCAAAGCAACTTAAGCTGAACCGTGGCGAATCGATTAAGTTCATCAAAGTGTACTGAGCATAAGCATGATCGACCACCCAAGTTTGCTAAGGAGGTATCGAAAATAAGCTATCCACAAACTTTCTTTCAAATTATGTTGAAAACCGATATTTTATTCTATACACAAAAATTGATCCTTATTGTACGAGGTTAAACTTGAACATAATGAAGACCGGATGAAATTTAAGTTATTCCTTCACGAATTTTCGAACTTTTGGATCGAATGCTCTTCATCAAGTTCCGACAAGTGTTGCATCGCATTTTTTGGACGCTTGAGCCCAAATTTTTTGAACTCCTGCATGTTCCCAGCTGCCTTACCAGTCTTCTTTGAAGACCCTCTTCACGATTGCCCAGTCACGTTCGATGGGTCGAAGCTGAGGGCAATTTGGTGGATTGATATTTTTCTCAACGAAATCTATAACCCTTTTCCGCAAGCCAATTGAGAGTGGTTTTGGCACAGTGAGCCGACGCTAAATCCGGCCAAAAACAGTGGAGGTGTACTATGCTTCTTATATAAAGGCAACAATCTCTTCTTGGAGACACTCAGATCGATAGATTTCCGCATTTATAGTTCCGGTAGTAAAAAATGGTTGACTTCAAACCACAGGAACATATTGCTTGCCATACCAGAACCTTTCGACCGAATTTCTCCACTTGAATCGACCTGTCCGCATCGCTCACATCCTCCCCAACGACGGCAGTAAAAGTATTGTGGACCCGGAAGGGCTTTTTGAGTCCTCCTTTACATAGGTCTCATCGTCCATCAAAACGCATGCATCCGGAGCGCTGCAAAAAGACGCGAATACAATTTCCGGCCCTTGTTGCTGCTCGCTTCTTCTGTTCTGCACTCTTGTTTCGAGATTTTCTGCTTTTGTAGGTCTTCAGGTGGTTTCGCCTCTTGATACGCTGGATCATTCCGACACTCGTTCCTGCTTTTTGGCCAAATCACGTATTGACATTGATTTGTTCTTCATGGTTAGAGATACCACTTTTGCTCCAGTTTCGGGTTGGAAGAACCGGGTTTTCTGCCTCTTCCTGGTAGCTCATCCAAAGAATAGTGTTCCCAAACTTATTAATGATGGTTTTAACACTCGCATGATGAATTCCAAACCGCTTCGCCAATTTCCGCATAGTAATACCTTTCTCACTTAGCCATGTGTCCAGAACCTTAGTGTTCACTTCCTTTTCAATACGCGACATTTTGAAAACGCCGAATTTGAACCGCAACAAACAAGTAAACAAAAGAAAGCTGACAGTCAGCACGCACAGCATGCAGTGTTCAGGAGCATAAGAACCATCACAAATACATGCGTACAACGCAAATGTATGTGGATAGCTTATATTCGATACACTCCTTAGTCCGTTATTTACTTTACTTGTTATGTTTGTATTTGCCGTACGTGGAGTAAAAAGTTTGAATAAAATCAGACGTTGTGTACAAAAATAAACCCAAAAGGAGAGCAACAAAATGGAATGTGTACGAACAACCCTAGAACCATCACAAGCCATTGGTAGTACATGAGCACGATCAGACGCACATTCTTCTGCCTGTCAATGTGGCGGATTTTGTTCGTGCCTTGACCTACCCTGCAGGCAAAGGAATGCGTGCTTGGTACTGCTATATCCAAGCCCTTCGCTCAGTTTTCAATACTTCTTTCAATTTTCACAACCTGCCGTACACTGACGGAACTATCAACACTTTCTTTTCACATCTTTCATTTCAAGCAAACATTACTGTCCACTTTTGTGGCCTCATGGGGATGAGCGAACATTTCCTTCTGCTCCGTTATTATTAGTTGCGATTGCACAAAGAACCAAAAGATGATGCTTGAGACTAACATACATCTTCAATGTGTGAAAGCTGGTGATCCCACACTAAGGCAATGCCGTCGCCGTCTAAAAATGGGTTTCTAAGCTATCTAAATTCTTGTGTTTTGCCACATTTCTGAGATATGGAGTCTTTATGTTCCCTTGGAATATCCGGAATATCCAAAAAATGGTTAATTCATTAACTCGTCCTAAAGCAACACGATTTTTTTCCACACCATTTGTACATATAATGTAAGAAGTTTAACGATGTGGAGAACAATTTATGGGTCTGAGTTATCATTGCATGGTCTTACGAAAGTTCCGGAACATCCGTAAAATGTGATAACTCAGCAATTCATTACCAAATAGAAGAAGTGGATCTTAGAATTTCCCAATATCTGAAAAGTGTGTTCCTTTTCGGAAAATATTTGACTCGAATGTTACGTTTTTCCATAAGGATAACCCATTTTGAGATAAAGTGATCCAAAAGACGAAAATTTAGATAGCATGTATTTTTCAAAGAACTATAACTTTTGAACCACAAGACTGATTTTAATTTTTTTATGATGGAAGAAATCGAGAAATAATGATTTATAGTTTCAAGAAAGCGAATGATTCTCAAAAACTAATATCTTATTGTCGAAGGATGCTCGAAGCGAATTCTTTGTTTTTCATCAAGTGTCAACTACCCCACATCCGTCGTAACAAGTTAAAGCAACTTGATTATGACTGGAATTACATATAAGTAATCTTAACTTATTTGCAACAATTGTGCAACTAGGGTAGATTCTACAAGCTATTTTACTACTGACACTAATATCTGCATCAAACAATTTAAACATCCTTATGAGCAATCTATTCTATTGATGGTGATAATGATAATGATGATGTCGTTTATGTAATACTACCATCTATTGTCGCAAGGTAACTTTCCATAGCAGTGGGATAATCTGAAAACGATTTGAACAGGATTCTATTGTTGTTTGTTGATCATCAAGCTCCTGTATGAAGGGGCCGTAACGTTTCGGCGGGTCCGTAAGCAGAGACACTTACGCGAAACCCGCGAAGTATAAGGAAAGAGAATCTCCTTGCAAAAGTAAGTTCACACTAACAGCATTAGAGCCGTGTCCTTGATTGACAGAAGAAAGCCCACAGATGAGGTCGAAGAGCCCGCCCTCGTTGCGTGAAATGTTATCAATAGGGAGGAGGCAGTCCCATGCTCCCTATCCAAATTGTTTCACTTGGGTGCTCTGATGGTCCCTTTTAAATGTATATACACACAGGAAATTACCCGTACGATTTTCATACGATCGGAACTATGAAACACCAAGCATGGGTACAAGAAACATTCCATACCAAATTGTATGAAATGATCATTGTTGCATTGGTCGAGAAAAACATGCCTCCTACACATTTACAATTGACATCATTTATAAAGCGTGTAAAGTCTCGTGAGATTGTGGTGTGTCTCTGGATTCCAAAGTTCATGGTACGAATCAAGATTTCAACTTTTTTTTCTGTGAGTAAAATTTCCATACGATCGTCTTTTATGATGTTTATTCCATTAGACAAATCATATGAAGCATGCAATAATATCTTGTGGAAAATTTCCATATGATATTTGAATGAATTCCCTTTCCCGGTTTTGTTTGCTCAGTGCACAAAATATATCTGACATCCACTGACTAGTTACTAAAAAATAATGTTAAATAATAAAAATAAAAAGAAAATTAGACATCTTAAGTGTCGTGTATTAATAACTCCAGTTATTAGTACACGACACTATGAAGAAGTCTGCAAATTGCAGACAAAAATACGCGTATCTGTCAAAGATAAGCAATAAAATAAGATATGTATTAATATCCTACTAGTCCTAGAAAAGCTGGAAAACAGAAAAGATCATTTCCAAACATCAAAGATAAAATTTAAATGAGAAATTTTATTTTATGAGATACTAGCTGAACCCGGTGCGAGCCTTGCTACGCATGCAACTAAATTAATGAAAATTCAATAGAACCTGCTCGTTTATGTTTTTTTTTTGTGAATGCATCTGGTTAAAATATTTTCGTTTACTAATGTAATTTCTGAAAAAAAAAATATTTATGTTTTTAATTAAACTTTTGGATCGGTAGTTTCTATAGGTCTTTCTTTCTGCGTAGAAGCATTTCATTGACAAAAAAATGTATCATCAAACGAAGCCGTATCCTGTCAGTTTGAATGTAATTTTCCCTTGCATAACCTTTGATCAACTTTTTGTGCATAATGTAGCACTGAGAGTAACTCAAGCATCCCCCATTCTTGGCTAAGCAGGGGTCAAACTTCTATCAGTACATGCTTCTTACCCGAGAAATACACATTTTGAGTTTAAGTTGCATGGATAATTCTCATGTTTGGTTCCAATTTCTGTTTCGTTTGTTTGAGAGGCCACCCCCCCTCCCACCAGAGAGATGAGGTCTCAAACCACCTTAGAAAAAAATCTTGTCTAAAACTCCCCACATGCCAAATTTGGTTCCATTTGCTTGATTAGTATTTGAGTTTTGCATAAATTTGTGATTCATTTGTGTAGACCGCCCCCCCTTTCAAACGGGAGAAGAGCTTTGAACCATCATAAGAACCTTCTCCGGCCTCAACAACTTCTACATATAAATTTTCATAACAGTAGGTATAATTCTCATGTTTGGTTGACATTTCTGTCTCATTTTCATGAGAACCCACCCCTACCAGGAAGGGGAGGAGTCTCAAACTTCCATAGAAACATTTCTTGCCTTCAAAAACTCTCACATACCAAATTTGGTTCCATTTGCTTGATTAGTTCTCGAGTGATGTGGCAATTTGTGTTTCATTGGTGTGGGAGCACCCCCTTTCAGATGAGGGAGGAGTCTCGAACCATCATAAGGACCTTCGCCGACTCCAAAAATCCCAGCATAAAAAATTTCATACCAGTGGGGATAATTCTCATGTTTGGTTCAAATTGTGTTTCATTTGGTTGAACACTCTCTTCTAAAAGAAGAGAGGTCTCAAACCAACGTAGAAACATTTCTTGCCTTCAAAAACCTTCACATGCCAAATTTGGTTCCACTTGCTTGATTAGTTCTCGAGTTGTGGTGTGATGATGTTCTAGTTCTCGAGTTATGCAGAAACTTTTGTTTCATTCGTATGGGAGCCCCTCTTTCTAGAGGTGGGAGGGATCTCAAACTATCATTAGATCCTTTTCCGGACATACTGCATACAAATTTGCATAGCAGTAGGCATAGTTCTCATGTTTGTTTGAAATTTGTGTTTCATTTGTATGGGGACCCCCGCTTTTCAGAGAGAGGAGGGGCTTCAAACTACCATAAAAACATTTCTTGCCTTCAAAAACTCGCCTATACCAAATTTGGTTCCATTTGCATGATTAGTTTCGAGTTATGCTGAAATTTGTTTTTCATTTGCATGGGAGCCCCCCTTTCTAGAGGCAAGAGGGGTCTCGAACTATCATAGGATCCTTTTCCAAACCATAAACCCCTGCATACAAATTTCCATGGCAGTAGGGATAGTTCTCATGTTTGGTTGAAATTTGTGTTTCATTTGTATGGGAGCCCCCCTTTCCAGAGGGTGGCGGGGTCTCAAGAAACCATAGAAACATATCTTGTCTCCAAAAACTCCCACATGCTAAATTTGGTTTCCTTTGCTTGATTAGTTCTCGAGTTATGCAGAAATGTGTGTTTCATTTGTATGGGAGCCCCCCCCCTTCCAGATATGGGAGGGGTTCCAGACTATCATAAGAACCTTCTCCGGCCCCAAAAACCCCTCCACGCAAAATTTCACGCCGATCGGTTCATTAGTTTTCGAATCTATAACGTTCAGACAGACAGAAATTCATTGTTATACATATAATAGCTGCGTCCGGTGCGTGCGCTGCTACGCTTGCAACTAAATGAAGGGAAATTTAATATAACTGGCATCTTTATGGTTTTTTTTGCCTTCAAAACCCCCCACATGCCAAATTTGATTCGATTTGCTTGTTTAGTTCTCGAGTTATGAAGTAATTTGTGTCTCATTTGTATGAGAGCCTCCCTTCCTGAGAGAGTAGGGGTCTCAAACAATCAGAAGAACCTTCCCCAGCCCCAAAAACCCCTTCATATAAATTTTCACGTTGGTCGGTTCAGAACTTTCCGAGTCTATAAGGGTCTGACAAACAGACAGACAGACAGAAATTCATTTTTATGCATATAGAAATCTAGCCTCCAAAAACCCCCATATGCTAAAAGTGGTTTGATTTACTTGATTAGTTCTCGAGTTATGCAGAAATTTGCTTTTTATTTGTATGGGAGCCCCCCCCCCCCTTCAAAATGGGGAGGGGTATTGAACTTCCATAGAAACATTTCTTGCCTCCAAAAACCTCAACATACCAAATTTGGTTTCATTTGCTTCATTGGCTCTCGAGTTATGCTAAAAATTATGTTTCATTTTTATGGAAGTCTCCCCTTTCAGAAGGCGGAGGGGTCTCAAACCACCTTAGAAACATTTGTTTCCTTCAAAAACCTCCATATGCCAAATTTGGTTCCATTTGCTTGATTTGTTCTTGAGTTATGCAGAAATTCGTGTTTCATTTATATTAGAGACCCCTCTTTCAGTGAGCGGAGGAGTCTCAAACCACAATAGAAACATTTCTTGCCTTCGAAAAACTCCACACGCCAAGTTTGGTTCCATTAACTTGATAAGTTCTCGAGTTATTCAGAAATTTGTGTTTCATTTGTATGGAACCCCTCTCCTCCCCCCCTTGGCCCCTTCCAGATGGCAGAGGAGTCTCAAACCTCTATAGAAACATTTCGCTCCTCCAAAAACCTTCACATGCCAAATTTGGTTCCATATGCTTGATTAGTTCTCGAGTTATGCACAAATGTGTGTTTCATTTGTATGAGAGCCCCCCTCTTACAGAGGGCGGAGGGGTGTCGAGTCACCTTAGAAATATTTCTAGCCTTCAAAAATCTCTACCTGCCAAATTTGGTTCCATTTGATTAGTTCTCGAGTTATATAGAAACTTTTGTTTCATTTATATGGGACCCCCCCCCTACCAGAGAGAGAGGAGGGGTCTCATACTATCGTAGAAACAATCATTGCCTTTAAAATCCCCGCATGCCAAATTTGGTTCCATTTGCTTTATTAGATCTAGAGTTATGAAGAAATTTTAGTTTCATTTGTATGACAGCACCCCTTCTAGGAGAGGGGAGGGGTCTCAAACCACCATAGAAAAAAAATTGTCTCCAGAAAACCCCACATGCCAAATTTGGTTCCATTTGCTTGATTAGTTCTTGAGATATGCAGAAAATTCTGTTTCATTTGTATGGGAGCCTCCCTTTTTAGAGAGGGGAGGGGTCTCTGACTACCATAGCAACATTTATTGCCTCCAAAAACTTCCACATGCTTAATTTGGGTTCCTTTGCTTGATCAGTTCTCGAGTTATGCAGAAATTTGTGCTTCATTTGTATGGGAGCCCCCCTTTCCAGAGAAGGGAGGGGTCTCAAACCATCATAAGAACCTTTCCCGGCCCCAAAACCTTCTCCATACAAAATTTCACGCTGATCGGTTCAGTAGTTTTTGAGCCTATGAGGTTCAGACAGACAGACAGACAGACAGACAGACAGACAGACAGACAGACAGACAGACAGAAATCCATTTTTATATATATAGAAGATAGATGTTGTTAAAATTGCCCTTTATACCATTCTTGTTACAACTTCAAAGAAAGCAATTTAGCGTGATAGAAGATCTCGGCTGGATGATTTCTGAAATAAACAACTTATCTTTGATGATGTTGTTTTGAGAAGGAAAATAATTTCTCATCACCATGAGGCTCTAGGAGTAGACAGCATTTTTTTTTTTTTGCTAGAACAAAGTTGTGAAGAGAAAGTATTGATAGTTCCGTTAGCTCACGGCAGGCAGCTTGAAAATTGAATAGAAGTAGTTTGAAATTGAGCGGAGGGCATTTTGGGGTAGTATTCCGAAACAGGAAACACAGACTTTTGCCAAGCATCTCCATGCAGGGTAGGTCAAGGCGTGATCGAATACACCACCTTGACTGGCAAAAATCTGTGCACTTGATCGTGCTCATATACTACCGATAGCATTTTTAATAGTTCTAACGAACTGTCTACTTTTACTCCCAAATCCCCTACATGGGAGAGAAACTATTCCCGCTCCTTTTGGCGTATGGGAGAATACAAGGAAAGAACAATATCAAGTGTAGAAAGACCGTAATGGGGTTTACCATTAACCGTACTGGTGGGGACCAGTACATACAACGCTTTCCGCCTTTCCCCTCCGAGGTCTATAAGTCATAGACGACGAGTGGATGTATGGTAAAGCCAGAAGTCGTATGCCAAAAATAAACCCGAACGATCCAAAAACGCTGCATAGCATGCGCCTGTTATGGTTTACCCTCTTCAAGATAGTCGATGAATATTACACCTTGCGCATCCCAAAACACGTATCCCATAACCTTTCCCGCCGACTGTTGCGTTTTCGGGCGTTTCGGAGCACTTTCGCCCGGTGAAACCCACTGTTTTGCATGCTGCGATGACCCCGGTGTGTAGTAATGGAACCAAGGTTCATCCATGGTTATGAATTGGCACACAAACTCCTTCGGAGTGCGTGTAAGATGTTGCCATCTCGTTCCATTGAAATGCCCTAAAGCCTTAGCTAGGTCTCTCAATTTCGCTTTGGGATCCTCCTATACTATATCATGGATTTTATAGACGTTCTCTGTTGTGGTGAACCGCCATAAGGGCCTCGATGGATTAAATAGGAAAAAATCATATTTTCTGCAAACACTGCCACGTTCCGATGAAAGCCAGCATTCAGTCTAAAATAACTTAGGTGTTTCTGTCTTATTTGATGCTGGTGGGTTCCTTAACAATTATTCTTATGTATTTCCTCAATTTTTTGGGCTAATTGGAGAGGGAGGTATACTGCCTCCAACCCTCCTCTCCATTCAATACATATAAGGAGGAGGCATGCTGATATCTCCCCCACCTTTATATCTTATGGAGTTTGTATATTTGGATTGAGCTGTTCGAATCCTTTGCTCAATTCAATGTTAGGGCCGTAAAACCAGAACGCGTTTCAAAAAAAGAGGTGAACTCATGTTCAACGTGAGCATGTTTTAAGCCGACCGCAGCTGGCAGGAGCGTTTACCTTAGATGCGTATGATAATATCAAGCATGTTGAAGTACAAAACGGGTTGTAAACAATGCCGCAATCTCAAGAAACTCTGAACAGAATTGCCATGGCTACAAGTATTAACTCAATTCTGAGATGTTTTTTACACACTTATCTTCACGATCGTTTAGCTACATTCAACCGATAAATCAAGATATTTAGATTAAATGTACAAATAATAGTCACACGTTAAAGAATAACTGTTCACATCGATACATTAACATTTATTTATGAGGAAAACTGTAGACCCAACATTAACGACATATTTTTTGTATGTTCTCAGCTATGACCTGTTGTATTAAAGCCTGTTCACGTTAAATTTCGAACACTTTTCATTCAGGGTAGATTTTGAGTGATTTTAAGGCTCGCTGTTTCACTTATATGACAGCTGAAACTACTGCTACTTAATTTTGTGATACAACATGTTATCATTCTTGTTACATTCAGTAAAATTGCGTCGAATCAAGTGAAAGTATGCGAACGCATTTTGTAAGAACGGCAGGAAAATCCAAATATATCGGTACATGAAACTTAAACTACTGAAACGTATAGTACAGTGTTTTGTGTTTGCAAATCATTTAACCAGCGCTTGAGATCAGAAGTTGGAAGTGGAACAAATCGAAAAGTATGCTCCCGACAAATGGACAAGAAGGTGGTAGCCATTATTGAGAAAAATCCCATTGTTTCTGCGTGAAATGTGGCTCGCAAAGTTGGAAAATCAAATTAATGTGTACGAAAGGTGAAGCAGAGACAAGGGCTGAAGGCGTACAGAGTAAAATAGGTGCCCAACCGTGATGAAAAGCAAAATTTCACTGGAAGAAGTTGTGCTAAGGACCAGTACACCAAGTATTTGCAAACATTTTCTTGTATCATAATGGACGACGAAACAGCTTCCGGGTCTGGCTTTTTATACCTCAATGCAAAGGAACGCCGTTGCCGAGAATTGTCGAACAAACAAAATGTCCAGATTCCCGAAGAAGTATTTGGTGGGGCAGGCCATGTAGTTGTGGTAGAAAATCTTAAAGTTACCGGCACTATCAAGCCCGACTCTCCAGCTCTGTTTTGGCCTGATTTGGCCACTTGTCACTATGCAAAATCCGTCCTCGAATGGTATAAAGTACAAGAGGTCAAATACGTTCCAAAAACAGCCAATCCATCAAACTGTCCAGAACATTGCTTAATAGATAAGTACTGGGCTCTGGCTAAGCGGAAACTCTTCGAAACTAAGAAGAAAGCAAATGGTACCGATGATTTCAAGAGAAGAGTCGGAGCGAATACCGTACGGAACCGTAATGGCTGAGGTACCGTACGAACAGAAAGTTCGAGAATTTTACAGAAAGAAGAATTAACAGCTCAATCAACTATTTCTAATGTAGCCATAACTTTATTATTGTGAAATCAAAAATCGGTTTTGTTGAATTATGTGTAAAGTTTTTTTTACTGCTATTATTTTAATGTCCGAAATTTAACGTGGACAGGCTTCAATAGCAACAATCAAAACAGTTTCAAATTGACTCATTGTCGTAGAACCCCTTAATTGGAAGTACACCACGCAGCTTACATCTTACAATACATTCTTGCACTTTTCGGTACTGGGAGCTTTGTTTTTGTTTTGATTCGCTGTGTTTTTCTGACAGAATATTTGAGAGAGTGTTTGTGTTAGTTATGTTGAAACCGATGTGCTGGCACTTCCTGAGCCAAAAACTGTATTAATTTTCTTCATGACTATCCAGCCACTTAATAGTCAAGTAAAAATGTTGCTATAGGTCAAAATTTTAATGGAAATGAGTATCCGGATGTATATTTTTCAAATTTGGTTGGTTTTTTAAACATAATTGAAAACCTTAGCATCAAAATCTGTGTAGAGTGAATTGTAATGTTTTTATTATTGAATAGCCGATTGAACATATGTGCAAATTATTTACGTGTTTGAAAGTAGTTTCATATGTGATTTTGTTATGAGTTCAGCGAATACAGCCTTTGTTGTCAAAAATAAACAAAGAAAAAAAAGAGGATGTAACAAAGTTGCAACCATGTAAAGACAAAATGTTGTGCTTATGTACCGACAGTATATCCAAATCCTTCTAATGTTTCTGTCTTTATAATATTAGTTGCGTAACTTTTTGTGAAGCGCGTCTTTTTAAACTTATTTAAAATGGTCATTCATAGCCCAAAAAACTACTGTTACAACTGTAAATCTTATGTTTCTAACATATGGACATTTTGGATGACCTAGAATATTTCACGATTGTCGCATTATATCTGTTGACCTTCCACACTATTCAATGAATATTCTTAAATACATATTGTCCCTTTGCATGCTCCAAAGCCCTGCTGTTACAACTTTAGATCCTATATTCTGAATTCAAGGACAGTTTGAATGACCTAAATCATCACAAAATCATATAATAATGACTGTTGATTTTTCACAAGGTTTGATTAATGTGTTTGAACACATATCGTTACCTTATATAGTCCTAAAATCTACTGTAGATCTAAAGTTCTGAACTCTGGTACATTTTGGAAAACCCAGAACATCCCAGCAAGATAGAAAAATATTTAACGTTTATTCTCAAACAACGCTTTACATTATTAATAAGGCATTTGTTTTTTTTTCTTCCTAAGCTTCTTCAGATTCTGGATGTTCTAGGACGTCAATAAGTCTTTAAACTCATATATTTTTTCAAATTTTCACAGATATAAAAATTTATGTAGAACAAATTTACCGAAGTCAAAGTACACTTTTATTCAGTCTGTGATTACAGTGAATTTATACAGCCAAAGCCTGAACGGATAAATATACTTTATAAGACAAGGCTTTACAGTTATGTATTTTTTGATAGTTTGTGGCCCAAAATCAACAGTGTTCTCTATTGAAAATCATGCGTAGATATATTTTCGATCGATTGGTAATTTTTTTTTTTTGATAATCTCGTAAGAAACAACTAAGATATTAGCGATCAAAACCTGTCCAATTTTCGTGACGGTCGGAATGAGATTTTTTTGAATTGCACCGCAGTATAGAAAACATATACGTCAAAAATGCGTTTCGCATTGATAATCGTCAACGACGATCAATTCACAGTGAGTTGTATAAACAGCATTCTTACTGAGGGTTTAAATCGGTTCAAATCATAAAGCACCTCTCAAACATTTTATAAATTACCATTAAATCGTGGAAGTTAATTTTAAATATCCATCTTCATAGGCCTGATTCTCCTAATACAGGAATTCAATCGAGCCAATGCATAATGCAATGTTAATCATGTTAATAAGCTTTTGAGGTAAACGATGCAGAGTTCAATGATTGCTGGATGATGTTAGAGGATATAATGCGAGTAGAAGAGTTATTCATAAATTTCTAATTGATTAATTTTGCTACTAAAATAAGAGTATGGCACTGTTTCGACAGCGAACCTACATTCAGCATTATCGCGTACACAAATACAATCGACGTGAATACTTCTTTTTCATTTGTTTCTTTATTTTGTCAATTAAATGTAGACTCCAATACTTATTTACTTCAGCCAATTTATTGCAAATAGTCTACGCTTGGCTTTTTTTAATTTTACTCTATGGTAATTCGGTGCTTCCCCCTATTCCCAGTTGATAGGAGAAGAAGCATTATTTACAAAAAATGAGTATTCAGTCGACATACCCTAATCATGTGTAAAAAAATGAAGCCATTTAGTATGAAAACGGCTGAATAATATCAATGATTGGCAGAAATGCGAAAACTTAATCAAATAAATGACAACAACCGGACATTCGGACACGATACCAAAACATTACTTCAAGTGTTCCTCCATCCTCAAACCCCTCAGCAGAGGCTCTACAAAGGCCGCATGTTAACTTTATTGCCAGATTCTTCTGGCCCACCGCAAATCTCATTTCGTCTCACCAATTCTCAGCATCGGTAAATAAATATGATTGACATTCCTAAGCGTTACTTAAGCGGATATTTCTGCTTTGTCGCCAATTCTCCTCGTCACTTACCCTCACAGATTGTCACATGCACTTCGTTCCAGCCCTAAAAATAACACGACAACATTTTGCTCTTACAATGGAAAAAAATGTGTAAATCCTGTTGCTTGTATTTACAACAACAACAAAATACACTCTTTTTGTGCTTCTCGTTTCCACTCGGGGGGTGGACCAGGTTCTTCTTTCTTAACCGAATCCAGGGCAGTGCTAGAGGTGGTGGTTGAGGGTAGGCGAATGAAAGCGTTGAAGCGGACAGCAATAAAGCATGTTTTACTTCAATAACTTAAATTGAATTCCTGGTCGGTGTAGGATCCGGGCGCCCGGCTGGAGTGGGTGGAGGTCTTTGGTTTAAACAAGAAAAAGGCAAACGTAATAATTTCTAGTCGTGGAGAAAGCACTCCGGGTTGGTGAGAACGAGCAAATCCCTCCTAGGACTGGGGCATAATAAGTTTGTTCGAACAACGTGGTCGCTTTTCCATTGCGTAAGGCTTACGATGGGGAATAGAGTTTGCTACCGGAGCTATCAGGATGTTAAAAACTAGGGGCAATCAAACTGAGGATTATGACGTGAAAAAGACTAATTCAAATTATATTTTTAAAAGAGGGAGATCATTGTGGTTAACTCTATTTCGCACGCCTTGCATCGCGTACAGATGGGCTGTCGATGATGGTGTGGATGTCCTTTCTGCATGCCCACCGTTTTGGGCTGCTGAATTACACTCGGGAAAGTCGTCCTCTCGTGTTGACTCCCTCGCAGAATAAGTACCGGGTGAAAATCCACTCGGAAAGCCGGAGTGGATTCAGCCACTTCCTGGTTCCTTTTTCGCTGGGAATTACAAGCGCTAGCTTGACAGCTTTTGCAATAAATTTTCGACTGCAAAATTTAGCTGTACTTGCTGCAAGCTGGAAAGTGACCAGTGGGTGCCTAGTAATGACTCTTCGAAGCCGAGCCAAGCCAGCTCTTGAGTACGTGTGCGAGTGAGTGAACCACATTCGCGAATTGTCCATTTGTTCTGCACTCTAGAGTGGATCGACAAAACGCGCTAAAAACATGGCAAATGGAAAAAGTTGTCCCTTCACTGGCCGGGTGGTCCTGTTCCATGGAAGTCGAATGGGTGCTCGTTGGGATGGTACTGCTACTGTTGGTAAATTGAGACCAACGACGACAACAACAACGGAAAAACTGACAACAGCAACGACGTGAGGGAGATCAATTTGAATATGCAAAACAGCTAAGTCGATGGATTAGTTTGAACGAATGCTTTTCACTGCGACAGATGTTTTTCAATTCGGTTTTTTTTTTGCGTAAAATTCGGTTTGCATCTGTTGAAGACATGCGATAAATTTAAATGGGTTAAAGTCTATGGTGGGAACGAGCTTTGAAGTATTGCGTTTTAACATTTTAAAACGTCCGCTTTTCAACGATTTTGTAAATCAATTAAACAGAATCGTTTTATAACAAAGCGTCAAACAATTAAATCGAATTTAACAACACTAAGTTCGAATTGCTTGAATTGTTCCCAACAGCATCCTCGCACATGAACAATAAACAACTTACGCTGAATCGCTTCGAAACATTGTTGAGCATATGTTTTCGACACAGAGACCGGTTAAAGGTTCAGCCACCACAATCGAGGAGCTGCAATTTTCGCTCACTTCTTCGAAAGCGTAACACGTGTCTCAAAGTAAACGGAGATATTCCGTATCACCCGGAGGCGCTGCCTCCAGAAATTAATTTCACACACGAGTCCCAGCGTGGCAGGCTCATTTATTCATCCCCAGCTTACCCAGCTCCACCGGTATCCTCCTTCCTCGAAGTCGAAGTCTGTTTCGAGTGAAAAGATTTCAGGAGTTTATCTCTTTTAATGAACGGAAGTTGTCTTTCCGGGAAAATTGGCGGGATGCGAGAGTTTAGCTCGTGAACGATCCACAATCAGCGGAGTTGTCCTAACCGAGTTCTTAGTTCAAACTCGTTAAAACAACACCTTTTCTCGTGTGAGCGAAGGCTCTGCAAAAGGAGCCGTGCCTTTTGCGCCGTTCTTCCCTGTTTTTTCGGGAAGGTTGAGCTGTATCAAGAATATGTACGATAATTTGTTTGCCGCGAGATTTCGCGCTGTTAGTTTAAAAGAACCTTGAACGCAACACACTTTGCTTAATGTGTAGCAATTTTCGCTTCTAATTTCACGAGGAGGATGCGAGGGAGTTCACTTCCATCTTGAACGTAAATTTACACAGCTTCTACCGAACTCCGGAAGCTGACTTTTCTACCGTGACTGGATTCTAGCTGTTCGTTTTTTCAAGAGGAAATTAAGCATCATTCCAGGAGATGCTACGAGGGTGGGTGGTGGCGGAAGAATGTGGGAAATTCGCGTCTGAGATTTATTGTTGTTATTTTTTTAAGGCGCCTGTCTGTTGCAAGGATGATTTCTGTAGATTTGCTGCCTGGAGAGGGTTATTATTATAAATAATTCGGTGACTCATATCACGTGAAATTAAATTCCAATATTTTGGTTGGACTGAATGGATGGGATTTGGTGGGTTGGGCTGTTTGGAAAAATACAGGTGGGTTGTGTACAAAGTATTGCATGCCATACTTAAATTACCTTTTTACTCATATTAAGGGGGCATAACTCGTTATTAGTAGGACCGTACTTCTTTGCCTTGACTTTTTGAGACCTTTCGTTTGGATAATATTTTAGCTAGAAGTTCATTGCAACTGAATTATATTTATACTGGGGTATTGATCACTAGGATCGATGAAAGTATCAAGTAATCTTCACCTCGTTAAATCAGCTTAAAACTCCGTACTTCTCCCAAAATGTGAACTCATTTAGTTGCACTACTAGTGTTGCAGTTGTGGGAAAAGCTATCGTTTCTATTCTTTTCTCCCAAGTTTTCCAACATAGTGATATTTCGAAATAAAGCCACCATTGCCTAAAAGAAAATTTTCCAACTTGGTTGAACGCTACTTTTACTAGCGTAGTAATTATTTAGATCGAAGTTAGCATTGATTAATGATGAACGTGGTTTTATTTCGCTGTAGTTTTCTCCTCTGTAAGCAGAGTTTATAATTATCTTGTAGGAATTATTAAGGTTGAAAATTTCTCAACCTTCCTGAGCATTGAGTATCATTTTGCATGTCACACAATAATGAAATTCATTAGAGTTTATATAGAAAGATATAAATTAATTACTGTGAAAGTGCTGCTAAACCCAAAAGTTAAAAAGGTGGCAAAAAAATGCAATTGCAGTTTTGGCAATCATATCATGAGAAATCCGCATGACTCAGGAATTGCAATTTTGCCCATCATGATCAACAAAGTGTTTTTTGGTATAAACGAAGCCATGCAAGTGTGTGCAAGCGGTTGGCAGCACACAGATTCCTCGGAACTAATTTAGCGTTGTGTGCTTAGTGCCTCGACAGTCGAAGCAACCGTTGGGGGGGCTTGGTTCAACCGTCAACAACTTTTCAATGTGGGTGAGACAATACCACAGAATGCTGCAACGCTATTGACCACTGTTAGAGTTCCGCTGTCGAGTGTTCTATTTTTATTTTCACTCGTCATCACACTCCGATCTTCCTCTCTTCAAGTTTGCCCTTCTTTGTGAAATTAACGAAGCCATGCAAGTGTGTGTATGTGTGAGAGCCATTTGCTTTTTTGCTGTATCACCGAGTGCCTCCACAATCGAAGCAACTGTTGCACGCTAAGATAAGATTACCAAAAATAAAGTTTTAATTTTACCGAGAATTAGGTTTTGGTTGCAAAACCTAAGGTATCGGTATAATTTACCGAAAAAAAACGTTTGATTTTACTAATTTTTTCAGTAAAGTGGATTAACAGATTCTACCGTTATATTTTACCTAAATTTGGTTAAAAAATTTCCCATTGAGCTGCAAGAAATTTCGGTAAAAAGTACCATTCAAAAATAAGTAATTATTAACGTTTTTCCCTTCTTTTCAACAATACCGAAATTTCGGTAATCCATGTTTACCGATAATTACGGTATGTGCACTTTTGTGAGATTTTCGGTATTTTTTACCGAATTTTCCGTTTTCTTGTCTAAGCATGTGGGCTTTTATTCCGTTCATTTCATCTTGTTAAACTGGCAGAGTGGTTACAATTTAGAACAAAGACGCAGGCGCCCGCGGTTCGAACCTTGGTTGCGGGACGTGATTTTTTTTTGTGTGAGCCAATGAACCCCGGACTCCAATCTTATACTCAACACTAATACACTGCACAAGTTCACTTACATATTGAATTATTTCAAGCAAATTGATGTGTTGCGTTTTTGCCCACGAGATCAACAAGTTACGATCTATTACGAGAATTGAAACAAAATCATGCGAAATTGCATTACAATCATGCTTTTTTTATTTTGGGAGAAGAGTACTCTGTTGAAAGCACTTGAAAGAGAGTCTAAACCACCAGTTAGACAACCTTATTTTATTCTGCTGAAAGATAAGACGATGCACTTCTTTTAGAATTAGAATAGAAACTAACGGGTGTTCAATAAAAATTGAGAATGATTTCAATACCTTTCTGTAATTAAAGTAAAGAGCGTAATTTTTTTTCTCTCCACGAGAATTGCTCTATCGACTCTCTAGAAATAGGTGGCATGTTTCTTTTCGCTCGGGTGCTGTTAGTTCAATCCAAGATGGCGTTTAAACAGCAAGCACTCCGCGGGCGTGTTGTACGGTTTTACGAAACGCATGGTCATCGTGGAAATAAGTATACGGTAGACCAGTTTCGAGACGAAAACGTGCCGTGAGTACAGTTTACCAGATCCTGGCATCCCTGAGCGTGGAGCGGAAGGCCGGTAGCGGCCGTCCGGAGAAGATAATGACGAAGAGGAAGAAGGAAGTGTTGAAAAAGCTGTTTGACAACAAGGACTAACCGAACCCTAAAGATGAAGGACATCATCTGCCGGAAGAAGACTCGGTCCCCCGAGTACACGGACGAGCAGATAGCGATCGTGGTATCGCAATGCTGGTGGATGGCGAAGAACTACCACGGGACGTCGTTCATGCTGGACGACGAAAGCTACTTTCCCCTCTCGAAGACCCACATTCCAGGAAATGACAGCTACTATTCCAGCGACAAGTCGACCACACCCCCCGAAGTAAAATATAAGTTTAAGCATAACTTGAACTAAAAAAAAGTTATGATGTACATCAATCAACAAGTGTACCAGAAGGATTGTCTTGAGAAAATTCTTCTGCCGTTCTTAAAGGAGCACCATGCGGATGAGAAGTACGTCTTCTGGACGGACAAGGTGTCTTCCCATTACGCCAAGAAGACGCTGGAGTAACTTGAGCAGAAAAAGATACCGTACGTGCCGAAACAAAGGAACCCGACAAACTTGCCCCAATGTCGCCCACTTGAGGGTTTTTCGGCTCACTCAGTGCTCTAGTGTACGAAAATAATTAGCAGGTCAAGGATATGAAGCAGTTGACCACGAGAATCTGGAATTGTATCCGGAAGATGGACGTCAGTGCCGTCCAACGCTCTTGTGAGAGCATCGCGACTAAGTTGCGTCATAGGACTGACCTGGGCCCCGTCTCCAATATTCATTGACCTTTTTTTTTAAGAATAAAATTATTCATAGCTGATAAAATATTTACTAGACCAAAAGTAGAATGGGCAATTCATTAATTCGGTCCATTCAAATCGCCTGGTAAAAATGGAATATATCCAGCCTTCTTACATATGCTTACGTATGCTTTAAATTATGCGATTGAATGGTGTAAGAATGAAGGGTTAGGTATAAACCCCAAGAAAACATACTTAGTTCCATTTACCAAAAGAAGAAAATTCAAAATACATGGCCTTCACATGCAAGGAATTTTAACGACGCTTCAATCTAAGGTTGAGTATTTGGGTGTTAGTTTGGATTGCAAACTAAATTGGAAATCACACTTAATACAGATCATGGATAAAAATCTAAAAATCTAAAAATCTAAATATCTAAACATCTAAATATCTAAAAATCTGAAAATCTTAAAATCTTAAAATCTTAAAACCTTAAGATCTTAAAATCTTAAAATCTTAGAATCTTAAAATATCAAATTCTTAAAATTATTTAAATCTTCAAATCTTCAAATCTTCAAATCTTCAAATCTTCAAATCTTCAAATCTTTAAATCTTCAATCCTTCAAACTTTCAAATCTTTAAATCTTCAAACCTTAAAACTTTCAAATCTTTAAATCTTCCTATCTTCAAATCTTCAAATCTTCAAATCTTCAAATCTTCAAATCTTCAAATCTTCTTCAAATCTTCAAATCTTCAAATCTTCAAATCTTTATAACTTCAAATCTTCAAATCTCCAAATCTTCAAATCTTCAAATCTTCAAATCTTCAAATCCTCAAATCTAAAAATCTAAAAACCTTAAAATCTTATAATTTTAAAATCTTTGAGTATAAAACATTCAATAATCTGAAGATTCAAAAAATTACCATATGTATATATTCAAAAATCAAAATATTTAAAAAAAAACGGGAGATAATCCAACAATTTGAAAAATTAAAAAAAATTAAAGCTAAGAAATCTGAAAATACAACATTCTGAGATCAAAGGAAAAATTTTGGAACGTGGCCACAACATTCTTCTATTTACACTCTGTGAATCTTCTGGCAAAATACGAGCGCAGTCAGTTTAAGAAATCCCCACTGTTAATAGTAGAACAAAACCCGCCAAAGTCGTCATTTATCGTATATAACTATCTGAAAAAAAACCATTTATCTAAAAAAATTAAAAATAGTTAAGAATCTCAAAATAATGAAACCTAACAACTAAATATTAAGAATATCCAAATTTCTTTAAAATTATCAGAGGAGCCCTAAGATCAAATAATTAATCAATTATAAAAAAGTTCAAATTAAGAGCAGTGAAATATACCGAACTAATAATCTTTTTACAACATTACAACAATAACGTATGAAAAAGAATCCACTTGTACGCTGAATTACGGATTAATTCAATGGTAAGCCTAGTTATTTGATTCGGAATTTGTCACGTACAAATAAAAACAGAGTTTTCCCAACGATGGATTTATTCGGCAAATGTTTTGTCCATTATGTCTTTCGGTGATATTAGTGTCGATATATATAAAATTGAATAAATACCCGCTATTTATACAGTCGTCACTATTCAATGCAAAAACCTGGTATGTTCAATCACTGTTAATTTACGCTATCAAGTTGTGGAAATAAACTCTATTTGCTATAGACCACGTTCAGACTACGAGCTGTATCAATATATATAGCGAATCTTGATATGAAACGTCAAATGCATTATTTCCAGTGAAAACAAGATGTACGACCATTGATATCAAGTTACTCTATATCAAGTGATATAAGTGATATAATTATTTCATTATCAATAAAAATTACTTGCCGAATGCCAACGACTCATCGATTGCAGGATTGTTCTCAATACCTCTGTGTTCATGCAAATTAAGACCATCCTTTTGTTTTGTTTTGAATAGACATACATTGCAAAACACTTTATTAGGAGGAAGCAGATGATGAATAAAACCATTATTAAAATATTTTAGTGCAGCAATTTTTTTTCCACACATCGCTGTTTCGATTATTATTATTTGCGGTGTCAATGTTCTGATTACTGAAGGGATGCATACACGCTAAAAAATTTCATCGGCGCGCCTCAACTTTCCTGGCGGCGCGGGCAAATAAATGCAGCGGCACGCCGGTCGAAAAAAATGGCGGCAGTGGCGCTATAAAATCGTCGGCTATGGCGGCGCAGCGCGGTGGCGCACAGCTATACTTCCAGGCTGAAATTCAAGCAATAGAATTTTGCAAGATAACGTGATTGGTGAACGTGTGGTTCATCCTGATGAATGCAATTCTGTTTTGACAGGTATTCGTGGTTTGTTTGGTTGTTTTCGAATTCAAACGGATGAATTTCTCTCAAAAAAACAAACCACGGACACCTATCAAAAGAAATTCATCCGATTCATTTTGCGAGGTTATGTTAGGTTGGTGCAAAACTCAATTGTGGAATGTCCCTTCTTTTGCTTGAAAAGGAATTATAAACATAAACGAAACGAAATAAATTAAATGAATGATGGCAAAACTAAATTTAATGATAATCGGATAAAAACAAAATTTTGAGAATGAATTTTGTGAGTGCGGATTTTAAACGGTACACTCTTCAATGGGGCGGGTTGAGATTTTCCTGTTCAATGACAGAACCTCTATCATCACCTGCATGATTTGAAACTTTGTGAGCATCAGACGGGATTGAATACGAACAGCAAATTCACCTGAAATTTGGAGTCTTTCAAAAAACGAAGGCGACATCGAGCTAAAATTTTCATAAAACATCCCATGCATTTATGACGAAACTACCATTTCATTTATATGCTTTGGACAACACAGCAAATAACATGTTTTTTTTAAAACTGTGCACAGATTTATCAAACATGACTTACATTGATCTCCTTGTCAAAGAACCCGTGAATTAGATTTCCAAACTTCATGAAGCACTCTGCTGTATATTAATACGACCCGTCTTCTATTATTATCATTACATCTTAGAGATTCAGATTTTCGGTTCACACACTTATACTTTCCCGTAAGATGTAATCTGCTTTAAAAAATGGAATTAAGGTGAAAAAAATCAATATTAAACAAGTGATTTGAAATTGGTTCACTGTTGTAGAAACACCAGTTCCTAAGTACAGCTTGCAGTATGCACCTTGCTATACACTCTTGCGCTTTTCAGGACCTTTCGGTACTAGTATCTTTGGCTTTATTTTGATTCGCTTTATACTTTTGACAGAATATTTGAGGATGTGTTGGTGTGAGTAACGTTATTAGAGGCGAGTCATTAGGCTTGGGACCGGTGTGCTAGTACTTCCTGAGCCAGAAAATAAACTTTCTTCGCGACTATCCAGCCGCTAGTGAAACCACAGACAAACGTTTAAGCAAGAACAAAATTAATCCATATCTGTGGGTATATTTTCAAATCCCTAGCAATTGCTACACACTAAGAAATCATGAATTTAACACGAGACGTAATTAATGAGAGAAGAGAGGTCTCAAACCACCGTGAAAACATTTTTTGTCTCCAAAAACCCCCAAATGCCAAATTTGGCTACATTTGCTTGATTAGTTCTCGAATTATACAGACATGAGTGTTTCATTTGCATGAGAGCCCCCCTTTTAAGACGGGGGAGGGGTCCCGAACCATCATAAGAACCTTCTTCGGCCCCAAAAACCCCATACAGATTATCATAACAACAGTAGAGATAACTTCCATGTTTGGTTTAAATTTGTGTTACATTTGTATTAAACCTCCCTACCAGAGAGAGAAGAGGTCTCAAACCACCATGGAATCATTTCTTGCCAAATTTGATTCCATTTGCTTTATTAGTTCTCGAGTTTTGCAGATATTTCAGTAATTGTTCTATGAGAGCCCCTCTTCTAGGTTAGAGAGGGCTCTCAAACCACCCTAGAAACGTTTCTTGTCTACAGAAAACCCCACATGCCAAATTGATTCCTTGATTAGTTCTTGAGTTATGCAGAAACTTCTGTTTCATTTGTATGGGAGCCTCCACTTTCAGAATGAGGAGGGGTTGCAAACTACTATACAAACATTTCTTACTTTCAAAAAGTTCTCAAGCTATGCAGAAATTTGTATTTCATTTGTATGGGAGCATCACCTTCCAGAAAAGGGAAGGATCTCAATCTATTTAAAAAAAAAGGCCCCAAAAATCCCTCCATACAAAACATCACACCGATTGGTTCAGTAGTTTTGGAGTCTGTAAGTCGAGCACTCGACACTGAAAAAATCTGTATGTCGCAAACGAAATAGGCCTATCTGTCAAAAGATAAGCTTTAGGGAATTTAACGAAATTTGCTAACGTTTACTAGTGGTAGTTTAAAAAAGTTTTTTAATTCTTTATGTTTTTTGAAAAAGTGATCAAGTAAAGTGTTAACTTAAATTTTCCTAGTTTTCCAATTACAATCGTTCTACTAATACTCTCGTAAAAATGTTTGTTTTTTTAAAGTGAGGTGAATCTATAAGGTTTATACAGCCAGACAAAAATTCATTTTTATATACACAAAGGTTTACACGGGGGATACGTTCCACTTTTTCTAAGACTAAATAGAGTTGATCAATTCACATGCTTAAACATTTTAAATTATCTTTTTTTATCTTTTGGTTTGGGTGTTGAAAAGGGTGGTCCTTTCATGTTCATAATAATCAAATAACTTTTTGTTTCTATGATTTAGAGGATTTTTTGCTGCTATTTTCATTTAATGAAACTTTGCTGAAAACAATTTACTTAAATTTCAACTACGTATCGTTTTATAACAGTTTTTCTAACTATCCTTAGGGTGTGACGTAAAAAAACATTTTTCTTTGCTGAAATTTTTTTTTATTTGAAATTGAATTTGAAAACTTTGTAGAAATGACTTTTAGGGCATTATATGACGTACATTTTGAGAATACAAAATAGTTGCTAGTTATTGTGTAAAAGAAGTTGTAGAGGTTGAAGTGTAAGAAATATACGTTTTTGCAAGATATCTTACTCTCTTAATTCCAAATTAGTACAAACTTCTACAAGATCTATGCATAATAGTTTGCCCCTTCTGTCCTCTTTAGGGGAAAAACTCCTTTTAAAATCGGTAGTTTTGCCCTTTTTCTGCATGATTTTCGATCAGCAGCATCGACAATTATTATCAAAGAGTGAAACAACGTGAGTTTTTTATGAAAATGTTTATATTTTTATATGAACCCCTCTCAATTTATTTACTGACATTTATATCACCAGCAAACAGACATAACACATTGAACATTTTGCACTACATACATCACCACTAACACGCCTGCGCCATCTGTTGAGCACACTGTAATGGGTGATAAAGCTGAACAGATGGCAGTAGTGTGCTTGCGTCAAACGTACAAGTGTTATGTATGTTATTTACATCAGTCAAAAACATAATTCTTTCGAACTGTGTAGGCTTTAAAAAGATTTATCAAACATGATCTACATTGATCTCCTTGTAAAAGCACCCGTAAATTAGTTTCGTTTCATCTTAAGGATTTAGATTTTCATTTCACACACTAATACCTTCCCGTAAAACGCAATCAGATTTGGCAAAGTTGCGGCATCTGCTAGCATGTCAAAATATCATGCCAACGCTCGCCACATGCCACCCGATGTTGACACGATGTTTTGACATGCGATTAGATGTCACATAGCGGCAACAAAGCTGACAACATTGCTACTTGCTTATTGTCATTTAGTGATTTAGTTTTGATTAACGGTTATGGAATTCTACACACGCTATGATTCAAGCTGTGGTGAAACTTTAAGAATGAGAACGAGACTAACCAGTCTCGTTAGGACCGGATTTGCATTCAATTGGAGTTCAAGTTATACTAAAAAGTGGTTCTTTGATTTTCAATCGAAAATCTTCAACAAGTTTATTAAATTCATCCATTTTCGCCTTATCTTTTAGGTAATTTAGTGATAGTTTAGAATTTTCAACACTTTCTTTTATTCATATTTGTTTAAATCATATTTCAGTGATCGAAAAATTCAAAGAAGACGATGCAACTCCGAATTTTATTCAATTAGCCATATTTTCCCCTTCCAGCTCTATTGAAATCTGAAACATCGAAACCTCTCTGGTTGCTCTATTGTGACAACCGAAATCATTTTACAGCAAACTGGCTTCTCTTATCAACAGTTTGCTCAACATGGCACGTGAAATAAATTCAATTATCGTTGCTCAATTTCCGAAAATTTCAAAAAAGTTGAGGGGCTTAATAAAACGACTACTATCGATTCCAGATCTTTTTTCATCGGAATCAATTACACTCTCGTTCCCCGGCCAAATAAAAAAAAAATACGCACACTCACATACACACCATCAGCAAATAGATGCCATCATTTTTAATTTAATTTTTTCTTCTTTTCTCTCCTTCCGAAAAATATCCGGAAACGAAAATAAATATCGAAAACCGCTTTCGCTCATTCTTCCTCATCAAACTGAAAAAAAAACTCAAAAATCCACGCGTCCGTCATCAATCGTAAACAAACCATCCCCGTAAAATGTGCAGGCAACATCCCACACCTCACCGCTCCATACCCCGAAGTCACCGGTCAATCAGCTCAAGTATCCGAGTTACCCGCCATCGTCACCCCATCAAACACTGTCGGCGCCCCACTATCCAGCCCAGCAGCAGCGTCCCGCCCTCTCCCCGTTGGGTGGCTCATCGACGGTAGCCTTCAGTGGAGGCCGTGCCGTTGTGCCTCAAAAACAACCAGCTCGCCCTGTGAGTGCTCCATACTATCAACAACAACAACAGCAACAGCAGCAGCCCCAAAACCGCTACTCGTCACCATCAACGGCTTCCTTGGCCTCGCCCCGTTCACCCCAGATCGTCGGCGGTGGCCATAGCCCCCGCGGTTGGGCTCACGTTCAATCACCGGTCCCGGTGTACCGTCCAACGCCCCAACAACAGCAACAGCAACAGCAGCAGTATCTGCACCAGCAACAACCGTACGTCCCACCGCCCTTTCAATCGCAACCTGCTCCGTACCAACAACAGCAACGACCAACCTCCGGTGCTGGGTACGGTTACGGTTACGGACCGAGAAAGGTACATAACTGAAAACCGCTTGGCCAAATATACAGTCTATCAGCCGCGCTCGCACACAACTCCGGTGGGTTCCATAGAGTGTCGATCTCTGTGTTTTTTTTCTCTTAATCATCTCTTTTTTTTTTAATTCTCATCAATCACTCATTTAGAAATTGACTCTCATTGTTTTCTGTTTATCATTTCATATTTCTTTGTTTTTGTTTCTGTCTCATGATGTGACTGTGTGATGTCCTGTTTTATTTTCCGTCTCAATTCTCAATTGATCAGTTTAAAATTTGTCCTTCCTAAGGTAAACCCATAATTGGATTTTCAAAACTGAGATTCTAATACCGCTTGTCTGTACTAGATGACGCTTAGAGCACCGCACAATGAAAACAAAACTAACTGGAATTAGTTGCCGTTGTGAGATGCTTACTCTTTTGTTACTAAACCCTGAGCTGGCCTGGAGCCGAAAAATCCGAAAAACAATTAGATGGACGTGACTAATGTATATGTTTTCGCGGTTTTGAACCAGCACCCTTTTGAAGAAAGTCAATCACCTCACTTTCCATTACATATTTTGTCACAGCTAGGCTGATTGAAGCTTCAAAAACAAACATGAATATTGACGTAATGACGAGTGGACATGAGTTTCTATTGTTTTGGTGGATATTGTTGTGGCTTCAACAGAACCAAAAGTAATAATGTCTTCCCCAAATCGCCCAAAACTCCCTATCGGACGGCGACGATCGGTGTATCGTTTTCAAAACATGGCACCGTTGACACCTACCGGTGAAAGGTGCCAACAACAAACAACGTATCCAGCCACACCATGAACAATAGCTCGGCGAAACCCTTTTAAGTCAGCACACACACCCGGCTACAATAATTGAAACACCAGAACTCCCCCCGTGTCCCGGAAAATGACCACGTCGAGGAAACGTCATCATTTAGGCGGTACCAACCGACCAACGGCAGCGCGTGACACCACCGCAGACATGAGCGCAAACATTATTTGGGAGAACGAAGCACGCACTTTGATGATATGGCAGCTCTGCGTGGGCTGCTACGATGGGGACCCTTAGGAAAACAAATGCCAAACAAACAACACCCAAAAACACCCCCCCGAGAGAGAGCCTTTGCCTACCAGAGTGAAGTACGCGGCCTACTGTGGATCGGATAGTTGGATGTTAGTTGGCACTGTGGTTGACAGCGAAAAAAGCGAAACAATTCACGAAAAACATGATTGGGCAAACAACGCACAACGCGGTTAACATTAGCACGTAGGTACCGTGCATCGGGGGTGGATTGGTCACACTGTATAATGAGACGTTTCCCCGAGTGAAGTCTAACAGCATAAGGAAAGCAATTCAAAACCTTATTTCGATATCAACCTCAAATGGAAATTAATATTTGTTTTCACTTAAAGATCGACATATTTAATAGCAAATTCAGATTTAATCTTGCTGTAACTTTGGGTTTACTTTTGTTAGAGACAAATAGGTTTCTTTCCATTACCTTTGAAGAACATCTCGTTAGATATTCATGTTACTATCAACATGAAAAAATGTATAGCAAATCGACTTTTCAGTTTGCTCTCACTGCACAGTGGTCCAGAATGCGAATTTAGCTAATACATTTTCAGCCTAAGTTTGATGTTTTGAAGCAAAATTATACTCAAAAAAGTTGTTTCTTTTGGTGTAAATGAAAACACCTCTTTTGGTGTAAATGAAAACTAGGGTAGTCCTTATTTTCAGAGAAATCCAAAATCTAACTTTTTTGTTTGCAGAAATAAAGGCAAACATTATTCGGAAAAGTTGTTGAATAAATAATTTCAAGCAACTTTGATGGCATAATTTTTTCTGTACCTTTTGATATGACCGAACTAGAGCATTTTTTCCTACGTAGCTGAGGGTGTCCCTATAAAAATCAGTTATTTTGCTGTAAATTTTTTATTTAAAATTTAACAGCATAGTTGTCTTCCCATTGATTCTAGAACAATAAAACTTTTGGTGCGCTGATATTGTCACTATCGTATGCCAAACAAAAGTTATTATGGTTTTTGTAAACAAAATAGGCTTTTTCAAATGTTGGTTTTTCTAGTTGGGGCAAACCGAAAAAATATTTTTTGACTGTATTTGAAAGGACTTTTACTATTGCATATTATGTTTGAAAACTGAAGTTAGGTTTTTTTTTTTTAAATTGAGTAAAACACATTTAAAGAGGGCGTAATTTTATAAGAAAATCGTTAACTACTCACTAACGATAAGAGAAATTGACAAGATTTATACGTCAAAACTTTATTTTTTCAAGTTGTAAAAATCTTCTGCAGACAACGTTGTTGAAAATTTAATATGAAAAAGTTAAAGCAAAAAAACAGTTTTTTTCTGTAGGAAAACCCTAAATTATCAAAGGAAAACTGTTCTGAAGAAAGTTTTAACTATCGATATTAACTTTTATTGTACTAGAATCGTAATCGATCGTAACTTACGTACGATCGTAAGACAACTATGCTGAAAAATTAAAAACAAAAGTTACAGCAAAATAACTGTTATTCATGGGAACACCTTAAGCTTTGTAGGAAAAGAGGCTCTAATTTGGTCATTTAAAAGCGACAGAAAAAATTATACCATCAAATACCATTAAATCATTATTTATACAACTTTTCCGAATAATGTATGCCTGTATTTCTGCAAACAAAAAAGTTAGATTTTGGATTTCTCTGAAAATAAGGACCACCCTAGTTTTTATTTACACCAAAAGAAGCGCCTTGTTATTAGAAACAACTTTGTGCAGGACAACTTTGCTCCAAAACTTCAAACTTAGGCTGAAAATATATCTTTCCAGCTAAATTCGCATTCTGGACCACTGTGCACTAATAGCAAGATCGGCTTTAAATTTGATGTCACTGGAATAAATTTGTGCTCTCAATTTTGATCTTTTAACCGTTAAAACGACCAAAACTACAGTAACCTGAGTTTTTATTATGAGCAACATCACAACATAATAATTAGTTTTTAATCCGAGTCTCTACTCGGGTTCCTGCATATGTGCAGTTGGAGCACTGAACGACAGGATAATTGTGTACAGTTGGCTTATAGGCCCTAATCATGGTACAACTTGAGAATTTTTCCTTACCATTTTGATGCAGAAGAACCAGTCGAAGTAAAATCCACGTGTTTTTCTCAAAAAACTTGTTCTGGATCAAACAGCGTTCCTTTATTACAGAAATTAGCTGAACCCAGTGCGAGCGCTGCTGCACTTGCAACTAAATGAATGAAAGTGTAATAGAACTGGCAGGTTTATGATTGTTTTACGGTATGAGTTTTTTTCTCGACTAAGAAGGGGTTCAAACTCGGTTTCAAACTTCTATCAGAACATGCTTCTTACCCGAGAAAAACGCATTTTGTGTTTTAGTAACCTGGATAATTTATATTCATTTGCCCCAAATGAAGACCACCTCAAATAGAGAAAAGTTTATAGCATAAGGAAAGAGAAAAAGATTGAAAAGTATGCTGATGCAGAATAGAATAAATTTTCTGTACATATTGTCAGAATCTGTATCTAATTTTTTTTTAACTATTTGTTACCAATCAAAAGGCCGTGGTCAACGATTTGAAAATTGAAACGTTCAAGAAGAATGGCAAGAACCCTCAGATATAATACATTAAGATCATTCAATTGAGTGAAAGGGAATCTTTTCCGTGTGAAAATAAAAAATATATTAAGCCTTATGTATTAGATAAAAGAAGGTAATTACACTGAAACATGTTTCAAGCGATTTTATTTTGATCTCTGTTCGGATCATGTTATCAGAATTTTTAACAAAAATTAGTGCAGCATATTTCAAAAAATCACAAAAACAATCCATTCCTACATTCCATAAATCAAAAAAGCATTAAATCAGAATTAAGTGTGTTAGGACTGTATCGAAAATAAGTTATCCACATATTTTTCATTCAAGTCATATGATTGTAGAGATGCGAAGCTCATCACATCTAGCGACACGAGTACGTCAGTACTTCGGAACAGTAGCTGAAAGAATGAATTAAAGCAAAACAATGCATTAAGTCCTAAGTAACATTGATAGATTCTCTTCGTCGATCTTCTCTTTGGTTAATAGCTTGTCTATTAAACGATTTGCATATGTTTTCAACATATTGGATCCCTAATCACACTTTATACTACCATACTGTATGTTTTAAATAGTTGAAAATGTTTTTACATAGCCATAGGAACCCAAAGAGAAAGTCGACAAAGAGAGTCTCTCAATGTTACTTAGGACTTAATGCATTGTTTTGCTTGAATTGTAACTACAGCAACCTGCAACTCAAACCCTTTCTATCTGAGCCGAGTCAAAGCGTACCGCACTGCTCCTCTCTCTCTTTCTCTATGTTTTTGTATAACAGACATACTTGCTTGTAGCTATTCTTTACTCTTTCCTCTCTTTGTCATGTTTTCTGAGCATTCAATCGGAAGCATTCTTTTGAATCTGAGAGCGATGTTCCATAGCAAGGCCTACCGCTTAACGTTTGGTTTGTCGATTTTATCGAATGTCGACAATGAATATCATCTCAAGCGTAATATATAACTTGGTTGTATTTTTTTTTAATTAACACATGGAGTCGTTGTTAGTTACGTTTATGCGAAGCTAATCACATCTCTACAATGATGTTTTATTTAAACAAATCGATGATACTTTACTGTACGGGGTTAAACCTGAAAATCGTAAAGACCGGATGAAATTAATATTATTCTTTCACGAATTTGCGATTTATTTAACTAACACTTTTCATCAAGTTCCGGACAAGTGTTTCATCACATTTTTTGGACGCCTTAGTCCAAATTTGTTTGAACTTCTGCATATTCAAGGGAAAAGGTGTTTGAATCCTCTTTGACATAATTCAAAGTAAATCTGAACGCAAAAGAAGGATATAAGTCTTTTTGTGGCAGTAAACATCCGAATCGCTCCCTGGAACAAAATTTTGTCGCCGAAAAGCGAGCACGATTACTATACCAACGAGTTTTGACGAAATTTAATGGCTGTATTTTAATGAATGACGAAACATATGTCAAAAAGGATTGTAAACAAATCCCCGGACGAAAATTTTACCTGGCAGCTGGTCGTGGGGATGTCTCTTCCAGGTATACATTTGTTTTTGCTGATAAGTTTGCTCGGAAACTAATGGTTTGGCAAGGAATCTGCAGTTGTGGCCTTAAAACCAAGGTTTTCAAAGGTCCAAGGTCCAAGGTCCAAGGTGTCTGAAAAAGCGGATTATACCCTTCATTCGGCAACACAAGACCAACGTTATATTTTGGCCGGATCTATCCAGCTGCCACTACTCTAAGGAGGTACTAGAATGGTATGCTACAAACAATGTTAATTTTGTCGCCTAAGAGATTAATCCTCCGAATCGCCCTGCGTTCAGACCGATAGAAAAATATTGGGCAATTATCAAGTGAAAACTTCGAGGATGCGGTGTGACAAATGCACAAGAAATGGGTTTAAAGTGGAATAAGTTCGCCGGTACAGTGACACCAGTGACTGTGCAGATCACGATGGCATCGATCTCAAGTAAACTGCGACAGTTCGTTCGAAACAGTGAAATGTAATAATTTGTTATAAATCGTTTTAAAGCTGAATAAATTCCCTTTTTGTTTGACGTTTTGATCAACCGTGTATGATGTTGTGATTATGATTACTTGAATGCGTCCTAATTTACTTTTAATCGGGCTTTAGGTCTCGTCGTCCTTCAAAATACATGCATTCGAGCGCTGCTAAGCTCGCGAAATTGGCTGGCCCTTGTTGCTGCGCGTTACTTCTGTCTGTTCTGCACTTGGTTTGGCAATTCCGTTTCTTTTAACGTTGAATCATTACAACGCTGGTTCCCGCATTATTCACCAAATCACGTATCGACATTGATTTGTTCTTCCAAAATAGAGCTAGCACTGTATGATCCAGTTTAGAGTTGAAAAATCCGGGTTTTCCTGACAGGTTTATTTTAAAAAAACAGTGTGCCCCAAACTTGTTATGATGGATTCACGTAGCCATGTATCCAAAACATTTATTTTCACTTCTTTTTTAATGCGCACCATTTTGAAAAAGAAGAATTTAAACCAAACAAGTGAACAAACCAAAGATGACTGTCAAACGCACAGCATGCTATGATGAACGCATTAAAACTATCACAAACCCACGCGTTCAACGCAAATGTACGCGGATAGCTTATTTTCGATACAGTACTTACGTCAAATGTTGTTTCTTATTTGTGTGTGTGCGAATGTGTGTATCGCATGTAAAGAATTATATCAATAAATCAAACTGTTATAAAAGTTGCGCTTATCGCTCCACTCCCACTTTGTCAGTGGCCTATCTGTACACGACTTCCCGTGTAAAGAAGTCACTTACAGCCTTGACTGTAGAGCATATATTCAGTATATCAGTCAGCACGATCTTCAACTGGACTTGACAAAAGGGTAAGGAATTCGAGCCAATTTGCTGTCAAATTCAAGCCAGTCATTTGATTGCTGTGCGAGAGACTGAAATTCAAAACCACAATATCAGAGCGAGTTGCTGTTGTCAAGTTTCGCCAAGGATCAACGATTGGTATAACAGGTGATAGGTGATAGGTGACAGGTGATAAGTAGACTCTTTTTGTTTTGCCTGACTGAGTGTTAATGTTATATGCACAGAAAATAAAACATATCCCAAAGTTTGAGTTTGAAGGACCAGAAATAAGATTCAGCGTTTAAAATATGATTCAGCGTCTAAAAAAGAATCAAAAGTTGGGTAGGGCGTCTCACTTACTGAACAACTTGTAACTAGCACTAAGTAGTGAGAATATCCTGGTCACAAACCAAGAAGTCTTGACATACTGAACAGCCTTACTGAAGACTGAAGCCTTGTATTTGAGACGGATCCAGCCTAATCCTTAAATGTACAAGCACGCTAGCGCCACGTGGCGGACTGATTCGCAACTTATAGGTACCACTTTTTCCTTTAATTAATAACTGTGGAAGTTCATTTAGAACTGTAAGTTGAGAGCAAGCAATAAGCAAAGAAGAAGAAGTTATCAATGAAAAGTTTCATGACCTAGTGAACAACTTTATCGAAAACAAAAATCCGTTCAACGGTCAAAATGACAAGTTGCAGCTTGGTCAGGAAACTTAATCGGCACACTTGCACCACACAGCGGAAAGATTGTGAACTGCTGATCATCAATGAAAAAGTCTTGAAAAGGCCCCTTCAGGAAATAGGCACGCTAGCGCCGCGTAGTGAAAAAAATCAACTGCTAGTCATTGTCGAGGACAGAAACATTCTAACAGGTCAGGATACCAAGATATAGCATATTGCTGAAAATAATTAGCACACTAGCGCCACGTAGTGAGAGAATCCTAAGCTGATCAACAATGACTTTAACCATTCAGTTGCTGAAATCAGTATCATTCTATGTGATCCGTATCACGAGAAGAAATGTGGTGTACAAAGAACAGCGCTAGAATGCTCGTGTTACAAAAGATGGCGCGAGTGCTTAAGGTGAATCGCTGCTCCATGTATTTTTTCCTATATTTTATCTCGCTCTCGCAAACTCACCTTGCTATTTCAAATTGATAAATCTCGATTGTTCGTGAATGAACATCGAATCGAACTCTATCAGATTGCTCACAGCAAGTAAGCCTACAAACTGATGTCATTAAATTTTCAATATCTAGTACCGACTCTGAGTTACCCTAGTAGCACACTTGTTGCCATTCGGTTGACATCACATAAATATGACTTGCTAAGTCATAATCAAGTAACTACAACTAATTATGACCGTAGTGTGTTACTTGGGTATATCAATTCTAAATGTTGAGGTAATGACTGTCATCAAGAATGATTCAGCATAAGCCCTTAAAGATTAAATCAAAATCAAGTTCAGACAGTCAATTCTTCATTTTACCAAGATAAACATGACAAAACAGTCATCGAAACTGTATGTTATGCCGGAAAGCTAAAAACGCAAAACTTCACGCTGATTTTCATACCGACGATCAATTTATCTCCAACGTACGGTATCCATTCGCTCGGGTTCGCTGTTTGGATCCGTTTTATATGTTTTCCACCTGTCGAGTGAAAATTTTGTATCGCTTCTCTGCTCAGCAGCAGTAGCAGCCGCGACCGGTATCGGCACGCAGATCAAAGGGGATACGAAACGAAGCCATATTCAGAAGGTTCATAATTGGGACTTGTTTTCTATTTACCGATCGAGACGCGGGCTCAAAACCGGTCGCTAAACGGAAGGCGTCATTGAAACGTTTGTTGACCCATTCAGGCATGCCTTTTTTTTGAGCGCTTATGAATTAGGAACTCTTGAATTTATGTATTATGTCAAGAATAATACGGAATCGAATGGTTTTGATAAGTTAATATCTAAGAAATTCATTCCTCCTGTATGTGTTAAATACCTCAATGGTACATTGATGTGCCAACCTGAACGCTTGATATTTTCTGCGGTAATAAAATCAGACCAATTCAAATCCTCTAGAATGTTTCAGAACATTTCCTGCACTGAAAAATTATGAAAATTATTTGATTCTGCCTCCGATTTTTTAAATGCAAACTGTCGGGCATTGCGTTTCATACCTTCCATCAAGTTTTGTTACGCTGTTATATGCACCTTATTTTATGCTGAACGGCATTTTTCCTTGAATTTATTTCACTTCCAACTGTTTTTTGAGTTCTCTTGAGGTTTCTCTCAAAACGATTGCCCAATATTTTCCAGTTGGGCGCATTTCCGGCGAGTTTGGAGGGTTTTTCTCCATGGGTACGTTTTGCACACTTTTGGCGGTATTCCTGAACCATTTTTCCGTACTGACAAGAAGCGAGAACTGGCCAAAACAGTACGGAAAAACTATGTTTCTTCAAGAAAGACAATAAGCGTTTTTGCAAGCATTCCTTTACCTAAATATCTTTGTTGGCAGTGCCAGTTGTCACGAAACTTTCGCTTTTTAGCCCACGTGTGCAAGTCGCCTGCCAAACCAATTATTTTTTCGGAAACTTTGACATTTTTCTGCTTAAACTCTTAACCTGGGATCTACTTTAAATCAGCCTTGACGTATGCTTCTTCGTTCATCATGACTCATTCTAACTTGACCAACAAACTCGTGTACAACTCACGTGCTCTTCTTTTGGCTGTTGTGTTTTGCTTATCATCTCGATCTGGTGTCTTTATAACCTTATATGTTTCTTTCGGCTCGTTTCTTTGCACTTAGCACTGTTGTGTGGGGTTTAAATTTATGATTAATAGAACTACGTTATATTTGAGTAGACCAAGTGCCTTTCCATCCTTTATCCCTTTCGGACCCTACAGAAACCGATTCCAAAGTTTCCAGAGGTGGTCCCAATCCCCTTGTTCATGTTTGGCATGATGTCTCATGTATTTTTGGGTGTAAAATCATAGGTAGATCATATATATATATATATATATATATATATATATATATATATATATATATATATATATATATATATATATATATATATATATATATATATATATATATATCATATAATACATGACCAATTCATAAGGTTCTAAAAGTGTTCAAGGTTCTTAGTCCTATCGTATCTCAGGAGCCAAAGTATTTGAAAGTTTTTTTTTTTCCTTTATTATCGAGATTTTCAGCCTTGGGCTGGTCTCATCTCCTGTTGTAGTTACTCGAATACGCCTTGTGTATTTTCGTAATTTGGTCCGGGGTGAGATACAAACTCGTGACATTGGCGTGAGAGGTATGGATGTTAACCACTACGCCGGGGTCGCCCCCTATTTAGAAGTTGTCAAATGCCCTTTGTTCGTATATTCAAGATACGACACCTATGAGTTGACGTGATCATCGATCATCAGTTACCTATTCAACGATACAACAGACAGCTTGCGTTTGGATTTCCGCCTCTTCCCTCTTCCGTCAACCGACATCTAGAAAAGAGCCTTCATAATAAATGACACGCTTTTTCGTCATCAATCGAACCGACAGGAGTCCAAATTATCATCGACGAGTAGTGGGTAGGAGACAACTTGGTAATCATGGAATTAAACTAGTGTTATGCATATGAAGAAAATTTTAAGTTAAGTGAATAAAAGTAAATCTAAATAAAATTATTTATATTAGTGAATTGAGCAATAAATTAAGAACCGAATTTGAGTGTAGCAGTAACAAATCAAAATAAAATTGTGTCTCCCATCGCTGGCAAATCGGCACCTTT
>JASCZW010010595.1:0-35943 GCA_034211315.2 Aedes japonicus | reverse complement strand
TGTTTTCGACGCATTTACCACCAGTCCGACCTTTGCTGCTTCGCGTTTCAAGCGGGTTAACAGCTCTACCACTGTTCCAATGTTTTGCGGATAATGTACATGTCGTCCTCGCCACACAAATTGACCAGGGTTTCGTGAAAATCGTACCCGGCTGTTGAGCCCCGGCTCTGTCGCGTTACACCTTCCAGAGCGATGTTGAATAGTAGGCATGAGAGTCCGTCACTTGTCGATGAGCTCCGATGAGATTCGAATGAACTGAATAGTTCACCGGAAACCCTTACGTAGTTTTGCACACCGTCCATCGTTGCTTGATGAGTCTGGCGTGCTTCCACGGTAAAGCCGTTCCAGTTGAAACCTGGCATTCACGGCATTTCTGGAGGATTTGTCTTACGGTGAAGATCTGGTCGTTGTCTATCGGCCGTCAACGAAACCGGCTTGATAATTTCTCACGAGCTCATTAATTTTAGGTGATAGCACGACGGAATATGTTCTGGGGATAGCATCGGGCAGATAACTCCTTCCTTCCACTCTCCGGTAGCTGTTCGGTTTCCCAGATCCTGGCTAACATTCGTTGCAGCAGGTGGCCAACTTTTCTGGGCCCATCTTGATGAGTTCAGCTGCGATACCATCTTTACCAGCTCGTTTTGTTGGTTTTGAGCTGGTGGATGGCGTCTTTAACGTCCCCCAGGCGTGGGAGCTAGATCATTTCCTCCTTCTTCTCGCTGCACCGCTGACGAACCATCCTCCGTTGCCTTGGTCTCCATGCCTACATTCTCCACGCCATTCAGGTGCTCATAGAAGTGCTGCTTCCACCTTTTCGGATCACCTCACGTCCGTCCGGCAGGGAGGCTCCATCTTTATCCCTGCAGATTTCGGCTCGCGGTACCTAGCTGCTTGCGGGATGCGTTGTGTTTCCTCAGAACTTCAGTGTTTCTTGAGAACGGCACAGCAGTTCCATTGCCTCGCACTCCGCTTCTTCCAGGCGATGTTTTTCTCCCGAAAGACGCGGTCTGCTGCTCTGCTTCGGCTTATAACGTTCCACGTTCTGCCGAGTTCTTTGCTGCAGCATTACCGCTCGCGGCATTCTTCTCCTACAGAAGCGCTCTCCACTCCTCGTTGAACCATTCCTTCGGTCGACTCCATTCCACGTGCCCGGATGGTACCTCGACTGCGTCGTTGATGGCTGCTTTTACTCGTACTCCAGCAGTCTTCTAGAGGGGCCACATCAAGCTCGCCGTCTTCTCTGGCAACACTCGCCTGGAGATTATCATTGACCCTATTTACAAGCCGCTTGAAGGTTGTGCCTGTGGTCAGTAGCCACTACTTTCTTTTTATAGTTCTATCTTCATTCGCTGGCTTATATTTTATCATATAATTCCAGCGCCCTTAGGTACTTCTCCAGTAAAGATAATTTACTACTGTCGTTATAGAATACTTCACGTATTGAACCCATAACTCTGTTTCAGCCTCAACCGGGGGCCCAGCAGGGCACTCCACCAATCGATGATCAACATCTAACTCCGCTCCGCTGTAGGCCTTACTGCTGTTAATTCGAGGCACGTGAGTGAGTCGGGTATGTCCTATCTCAGCCGAGTCAGAATCTTCGATCTCGAGGGTAGGCATATCTTTCCACTTCAGTAGTATTCTGATGCGACGTAGGAACGCATCGCGGTTGCTATCATCCCAACCCGTATCAGGAGGGGCGTCCGTTCATCCAGCAGGTAGCGTAGTTGTAGGGGATAGGTAGATCCCGGCTGGATCATGACGACCCTGGTTTTCTAGTTTATCTGCAGCCTCGTTACCAGGTATAGGGCTGATAGACAACATGCAGAGTCGGAGAACACAACGGTCTGAGTCCCATTTGCCAACTTCCATGTCTGCAAGAGCACGTAGGCCTCAGCTGGAGAATAACGTTTGCATTCAAAAAAAATAGACAAAAATTGGCGATTTTTCATGAGTTTACCTTCACCCTCACTGGAAAAACTACCCAAGCAGCAGCAATCACAGTAACGCATTAGTCAGCAGACAAAATTTGACAGCTCTATCAGTCGAACTCTAACCGTGATGGCAAAACAGTGAAGCAATTCCGTTCAGAAGTGTGCGCGTTCAAAGAACGACACCACGTAAGTGAGCTCCGAGGTGAAGTCCATTTCACACACTTAGTTCCCGGCGAATGTGTTGCTAAGTGGCTGCCAAGCAGCGAGAAGGGGATGTCAAAGGCTCTTCTTTTCCGGACTGACCGTAAACGGGGAAATTTATAGTACTAATTGCCCGCCGGAAGTTGCGTCGTTCATCAAGAATACTCATAAGGGCGAAGACGCGTTCTGTCCGGATCTGACGTCAGCCCACAACTCGAAGCGCTCGTTGGAGGTAGCCAAATCGGCGAACCCACTCAACGTCTCCCAGCTGCGAAACCGAGGAGGAATTGATAACAAAACGAAGAAAGAACCCAAAAAACAAGCTCACATGCATGTTTTCGTCCACCATGGCGAATGTTCCGGTCAACTGCCGCGCGGCCACTCGCAAGGGCGTAGAGCATTTTTTTTGCAAATAAGCTTAAATAATTACCTTCCGTGGAAAACTTATCAAAAGCGATTATCTGTGGTAGCTTTTTTATCACCATCCGAAGAAAGTCCATTTTGAACGCAAACGGTATATAGCAGATGCCGGATAGCCGACCGCAACGGCTTGCCCTCCCAGATACCTCATAACCAACCTCTTCCTCTACGTCGAACTGTCCGTAAATAAAAGGTTCAGACCTTCCTATGTGGAGGCAATTTCCCCATATGCCGCTTTCACCACCTCAGGTTTGTCCTTGCTCCACATAACTGTCGGATGCGCCAATTCACTTTGGGGCGCGTTGAGTCCGCCTCCGTTGCCAGGAGCCGACACAACGTGGGTATCTCTACTTCCCGTTAGGTCTCGCTATCACTCTTTTTGCTCTACAGACTGTAGGTTGGGAGTGGTGTCCCTTGTAATAACTCTCAGGGAAGGTTAATTAATCATGTCACGCAGTAAGGGGGATGGGGGGTCGTAAAACGTGACGATCAAATTGGCGGTCCATACAAAAACGTGACAAGGGGGGGTTATGCAAACGTCACTTTTTACGTGACATAATTAATGGACGTTCTCATGGCTTTGGTAGCCATGTTCCCAGTTACAACATTTGCCAAAGGGGATCCTTACCGCATTCCACCAATAGGGAAGCTATAGGTACGAGGTCCGCGAAAGGCTCCGCTGCAAAATTCTATGAAGCCTCATTGTGTTGCTGGTTCTAGAAGTTTTCCGCAGGGACTATTCCACCTGCATGCTCCAGAGCTCCGATTCAGTACACGTACTGCACGCCACGCTCATAGCTCGTCGATGCAATATCGGTCGAGGTAACCTCGGCCTGCGAAGCTTGAACAAAAGCAGACGTGCATGGTTTAGACACCCGGAGAACTCGAACGTTAACATCCACAAGCCCAACCTCTTTCTGCCAACCAAGTCACATTATCCACTCCTTTTGCCATTCTGCATACTCTGACCAAATACAACGAGGGTTATATCGTCAGCGCATACTATCATGCATGTTTTCGCCGTTCAAACATTGTGTTCATCAAAATATTTTGACAGATATTCACTTGTGAGTGGTCCCAACTGCATCCTTCCTGTTGGTTTAAATCAGTCCTCAAACTCGATATTTTAACATGTTCTAGTATTCTGCTTATGAGTGGCACTAACAGTATCCCATCCCTACTGTTGGTTTAAATCGGTCCTCAAACTCGATGTCTTAACATATTTTTGTACTCTACTAGAATAAACCACCCACACGGAGATCGAAGTGTGCTTTGCTCGACGGTGGAAGAAAAACTGTTTTCTCCCGTCAAATTGTTTGATTTTTTCCTGATTTTTCGTATTGTACGTATTGTTTGTTATTGTGATTGTGATTGTAAGTGATTGTAATTGTGTACCGATCAGAGTTGTATCGTGGTAACACGCCGAGGTGCTCCAAAGTCCTTGCTTGCAACTTGCTCCTAACAGGCGGCGGAAGCATCCAAACGACGTAACAAATTCAATGGCCGCAGACCGTACCCTATCAGTCTGGCAGAAGTGAAATAGAAGAACAAGCTGTCCTGCCAATAGGAAATAGGAGAGCCAGATGGAACGGTGATTAGGTCAGAGTCGAACGTGGTTCAGTTGAAAGATGTCTACAGCAATGCCATGTCGGCAATGGAGCTGATCCGTGGCCGTGACGGAACCGGTTACGACGAGCAGCTCTGCCGAACATCGGCGTTTGTAGGAATATCCGGAGTGTACTGGATAAATTTTCCCGGAGTCCCAGAACAATGCCGGAAGTTGAGTCTGATAGACAGGTGCAAGACAGTTGGAGCCACGAATGGCTACGGAGGAGGACACTCTCAACCAAACACACGCCGGAGCAGGTGGAAGATTACGAAGAAATTGGACAGGTAGCGACGATGTTGATGGGTTGGAGGTGTTAAGTACGAAATACGATGGTATTTTTCGCCCATCCGGTGAGCACGTGCGTATATCTTGTCTGGAGAGAGTGAGTACAATATTTTCTGTAAATAATGTGTGAGCTTATGGGGGGGGAATTCGAGTGTGTGTGCGTTTGACTTCAGTGTCGGCGCTGTCCTTCTTCTTCTCTTTCAGAAAGCGAGTAATGGCGCTTACAACCATAAGCCATAAGGCTAGGTGCAAGAATGCTCATGTCCCAAATCTTTATATTTAATGCAGTAACACAGCTGAAAGCTATATCGTAGCACTCGCTTCTCGCAACGATTTGTTGGTGCATATTTATTAGTGTTATTGGTGTTATTTTTAAAATTCATATCTAGAGGGTAGGTTCATACTGGCAGTAGTAGCAGATCTCAGTGCTGATTTAAAAATCAGAGTCGTCTCTTTCTCAAAAATTTAAGCTCCATTGGCTGCAAACCTGTAGTGTACTTGCCCTTGAAATTTTTGTGTGGAAATAATTTTGGCAAAACCTAACTCGTTGTTCTCATCCTCGTAACCTCTTCGGCTTGATAACACATATATATGTTTGCTATACTATGCTTTTGACGACGACTATCCATACACAACTTTATACAAGACCCCTTTTCTAGTACTATGGCTACTAAGGAAGCAGTGTGGCCGTGGATTATTAATATTAGGAAGTTATTGTCCTAGAATTCAAACAGAAATTATTTAACTTGACGTTCAATCAAAAATAGGACTTGTGCATAGTTGCTTATGGACAAATTTCTCATCAACATATATTGCAAACATTTCCATTTGTCATCATGCCGAAGAGCTAAGAGAATGAAAGCAAAAAGTTTAGATTAGCCATGCAATAATTTGCATAGTAACTTCAAAGGGTCAGAGCAGTTCGAGTTCGTATCCAATTGAGCTCAAACTAAGGGAGAGGAGACAATACCTGATTTGGAATCGACTGAGTAGAATATCTAGTGTAGAAACTTAAATTCTGGATCTTAAAAATAGCGAATTGATGGCTGAAACTCGTAAATCCCGTCCCGTATCCCCTTGTAAAAATTCATACAAATGATTCAAAGGCAATTAAGAAAAGATTCTGCACGATGAGGAAGTACGTCAAATATATATTGATGCTCAAAACAAAACCATGAGCATAAATGTCATAAATCATCTTGACAACTGCTAAAAATGTTACCTCTCATGATTTAAGGTATAATTCTTCTTATTCTCTGCTGACATGTGACTTATGTCAATTATAGAATTAACAAACAAATGCAACGAGACTTAAATAAGTGCTTGAATTTCTACAAAGTAACAAGAATGTAAAATTTAACTTCTCTGAACCCTAAGCATGAAAAGAAAAGTATCAGTATTGCAATTAAGTTCATATTACGTATGTTATTCCGAATTCTAAACAGTTTGTTCTTCTACCTCCTCCAACGACAACAGCAAATGAATGCTCAACTGTGCTAGAAACAAACAAACCAATCCACCAGGCTGAGCTTCCAATTCGCATTATCCAGGTTTCAAACAAACGAACCGAGCCGAACCTGTCGTCTGGTCTGGCAAATAATAAATGAAAATTAATTTCGCTTCCAAGCTTCAAGTTAAGAGCCAGTCGGAACATTATCATCGTCGTCACCACTTCAAAGTGCTCGGAAATTCCTTTCGAACTTCTCACTTCAAAGGCTCATCAGTAACAGGGCTTCAAGCGATTCAGAGCGCATCCGTATGCCGGATACCGATTCAGGCGATGGAACAAATTTGGCGTCTGTAGTTTTCAGAAACCGTTGGTTGGTTTCAGTTTTAAGCTGTGTAGCGAAAAAGCAAATCCTATGCATGTGACATTGGTATCGGTCATGCACTTCGAGTCATTGTACGAGAACCAAACAAACGGAGAGGTGAGATCCAAGGATCGTAACGTGTGTTGGTGGTGATTTTAAATTTAAAGCATAAATGCCAGTTCTATGGCCGTCCAGCTCGTAAGTCATGATGTATGGCATTGATAAACAACGCCGGAGGAAGATTCAAACAACAGATAAATTAATGATAGAAGGAAACTGCAAACAACGGAGGTGGATCAATAGCACACGAACGCACTTCCGAATAAAAATCGATGCAAACTTGAACGGGATAGTAAGCAGTAAGCTCAATGCTACATAACCGTTAAATTTGCGTGTGAGGATATTAACATGCTGGACATAAATGCGGACATTTATTGAATCGAAATTCGCATCTGCTTCCTGACGTCTCAGCATCGTCTGCTGGCTGGATATTGCAAAAGCGAACCATTATTATTTTGTGAAATAGTTGATTAAACATGACACGCTAACATTTGGTGTGCGCAGGTGGCATTTTAAACAGCGTTGACTGAGGCAGCTCCGTGAGCGGCACGTTTGTCACATCTAGCAATTCTGCAATAATAGGTCACGCGCGGCACTCAACAGTTTACAGGAGGCGGCTGTAGTGGAGATAGAACGGAAAGCAAATTTATTAATCGTTAAATATTAACTAGGAAGTGCGTACTATGGATTGAACGCACGATTTCTTCGCCCGGATGGAATACTAATTGTCTAGCTTGAGTATCTGAAATTATCTTAACTTTTTGGCATAGAATTTTGCAATAGAATTTTTGGATTCTGTTCTAAAATTCAAATAATTTTCATTAACTTATACAAGGCTTACCTGTGTGGAGAACCAAGAAACATGTATTTACTTGGTTAAACTTTATTATATGTAGTTTGACACACTCGATTCATTTGATTCGGAGACTCTGTTATGTTGTATTGCTATCTCTTTTTCTCTCATATGTTACCCAATTTTTATAATAATTGAATTTAATCAAAAATTATATTGGTAGATTTCTTTTAATTTTCATGCGAATTAAGTAACACTTCCGATGGATGGTGCTTTGAACGTGCATGTTCTGAATATCTACTCTTCTATCGAATTATTTTGCCTATAATGCCCAAGTAGCACCGAAAACATGATTTGAAATAATTAAATTTTATATTTGTCACATAAAAGCCACATCAAAGTTCACTAAAATTAGCTCAGTCACGCAGAGGTTTAATTTGTGATTTGCAAAAACTTCCAGATATATTCAGAACAGTTCAAAGTTGCTGGGTCCTACAGTAGTATTCAATAGATTCTTGTAGACATCCCTTTTTGTGTATGTTTGAGATAATCATTTGTTACACTTGTTCGCTACTTGACTTCTGTTAGATAAATTAGTAAATAATGCGTTGATGTTGTCAACATGTTTTGTTTCAGAGAACTCATTTGAAGCATTCAATGCATATAATGATATACAAAAAGATGTCATGCTTTTTTAGAGTTGGTGAATGAAAAATGTTTTGAAGAAGTTAAAATCTAAAATAAAGTTTAAAACCAAATATGCAGGAACATACACAGATTATAAATTCAACTATCAAAATGTCGTCTAGAAACGAGTATCTGGTAAACAAAGGACAACTTCCCAAGAACTGATCCACAAGAATTATGCGACGACGTGAGAAATTGGTCGATAGTACATCAAGTAAAACACACAGCCAATAATCCACTTATGCACATAGTGCAAGAACACAAACCTGACAACAATTTGGCAAAAGATGCTGGAACTCTGGTTCAAACGCCGCGAACTACTGAAATTGTTTCGGACGACCGTTTTGGTGGACAAAATTGGCATTACGGCTTGAAAATATTAACAAAGGCATTGTCAACAATTGTCAACCGTGAAATTCTACCAGAACTATCGCTAAATGTTAACTTCGATGGGTTGCAACCTTCAAAAGTTTCTCTTCAGCCTTTTGGTCCATTCTCGTGAATTCTCATGACCTAGGAACACAATATCCACCTCAAGTCGTTGTTATATTTTGTGGGAATAGTAAATATATCCTAAAAAAACTTCATACCTCCTTAAAAACAACATATCTTTGTAGACAAGTCCGCCACCTCAACAGGCAAAATAACATGAGTGATCTCAGACGTTGCAAATCAAAACAAACCCAAAAAAGAAAGAGTTCCTCTCCCATGTGCGCTTCAAAACAGGGTGCACTCAATGTATCGCTAGAATAACTATCACAAAGCCATCAGTGGTACATGAGCGCCTTCCTAACGTCTTCTTTTGCCTGTTGAGGTGGCGGACTTGTCCGTGCCTCGACCTACCCCGCAGTGGGATGTTAGGCAAAAGATGACGTCTTTGGTTCGAGTACCACTGTACACATGCTCTTTCGCTCAATTGTCAAAAACATCTGTTCTATTTCCAACCTGCCGTATACTGACGGAACTTTCAACACTTTCTCTTCATATCTTTCATTCTAGCAAAAACATTAATGTCCACTCTTGGTGCTTCATGGTGATGAGCGAACATCTCTTTCTACATCATAATCGTTACTCCACGCACGGAGAATACATAACATAGCAATTAAAGTATGTAAAAAACATACCTTTATTTTAGATAAACCAAAAGATGTCAGTTTATTCCTTGAATCATTCGTTAACGAACTAAATGAAGTTCTACAGAGCAGAATCATCATCAATGGAACACATCTAAAATTCCAACTTCGGTTTTTTATATGTGATACTCCTGCGAGGTAAATTTAGTTTATGTCTGAAACTTTTTCGTATGAAGGATCGATTCTAAAATTATTTAATAAGCAGTTTCGAAAACTTTCAGGTGTTATCGGCCACAACGGAAGGCGAATATTCCCACGAATTCAAAACAATGATTTTTCCTCAAATTAATGCTCCTTTAAGAACGGGTGCAGAATTTAGATCCCGTGTATATTAAGAGCATCACAAAAGTGAGAGTTGATCGGTAAAAGTTCATGGCCTAGATATGATCAAAGACTTTGCAATTGGAGATGCATTGCATCTCATTGATTTAGGCTTCACCAAACGTTTTCTCAACGGATGGAGAGGTGGGACCCCGAACAACAACAACGCAAAATGGTCATCAAATTGAAAAAGTTTCAAGTTTATTAGAAGGGTGTAAACTGCCACGTGAAATGCAACGTCCAGCTCGAAGCCTTGATCATTTAGCGCGTTTGAAACGAACTGAATTTAAAACTTTCCTACTATACCTTAGTCTCGTGAGAGCTTCTTCGAGTCAGATGAGATCATCGAACATTTCCTAAATTTCTGTTGTGCTCTTCAGATTTGTTCAAGGCATTTAATCAAAGCTTTAATAGTGGGAACTTGGAAATCTTTTCATGCAGATTTCTTTACAAAATAATGTTTGTTTTACTTCCTAACGATATAAACGTAATTGTTTTCTTCAAATTAGTGTGGATTTCAAAACTCTTTGTAAGCGAGAAATAATTCCAATGAGTTTGATACATCTACATGGCATCTTGGAGACATATCATTGATAATTTTTTGGTAGATTTATGTTTGCTGATACATATTGTGACATATTATTTAGTGTAGGAGAAGTCACATGTAGCATGTTATGAAGCATAAATACGTTGCAGAAGCTCCACCTTCTACGCTGTTTTGATAGCATAGTAGTCAAAATAAAAGTTTGGTAACATCATACAAAAAAAAACTGCCAAGGATTTGGTAGATGCTCAGAATTTCATATGGTACTTGATAAAAGTTCAAAATAGAGGCGACATGAGAACAATTTATACCTTACCTTCTCTGATAAACGATTACTTGTTAGCTGTGAAACCATTTGACCCACATTTGCAGGGTTGCCCATGCACAGAGTCATCTAGATTGAAACAGATTTTTTTTTATTTCTTTTCATATAGATATCTGTGTATAGGGATTACAGATTTTTTAATATAAACCAATATTTTTTTAGATTTTTGGCATTTTTGGTCCATAAACCTAAAATTTATAAAATATGTGAATTTAAGACCCAAGCAAAAGAAAACAAGTAACACTGCCACTACCGTGACAGATGACAGTCTGAAAGTCAGTTTGTGTGTGTGTGTGTGTGTGTGTGTGTGTGCCCTCAATTGATTTTTCCATACGTTTTGAGCTAATTTTTTAAGAAAATTTTATAGAATTTCACAGAGATTCTATAATAACTTTTCAGACATTCCTTAAGATATTCCTTCAAGCGTTTCTAAGAGTATTATTCAGGAGTTTGTAGGCATTCCTCGAGGGACTCCTTCAGGAGTTTCTTCTGGACTTTCATCGGCAGTTTTTCATAACTTTCATACAATGTTATTTTTGGCGAAAAACCCTGAATTTGTGAAGTTTTGTGACTCTTAAGGAATCCCTTTAGGTCACATAAAAGAACTAAACACAAACTATAATGTTATTCTTGAAGTAATTCTCGGAAAAAAATCCTGATTTGATAGAGAAATCTAGGAAGAATTTTTTGCACGAATTTCATAATCTCATATATTTAATTCATAACTTTGAGCATGGTAAACACTCCGTAAATCATTATTACTGGTTATCAAAATTTCCTCACGTTTTTCGCTTGAAAAACGTTCGTTTCTAAGTTTCACAAGAGATTGCTCCACAAATTTTGATAGAATTTCCTGCAGGGATTTAAAAGTATTTTCAAGAATTTTCGCAGGGGGGTTAGATGGGAAGTTAGATTAATGTTCTCGATAGTTATTTTTGCTTTTCGAAGCAAAGTTATTTCGAATGCGATTTTTCGTTATATTTAATATTATCTTGCAGTTACAGATCGATGGCAGCGATTAGACAAAAAAAGGCTTATGAGCTTTGGATCAGATAAAGCATCGGTAATTCTGAGATCTAAACGATCCGTCAGAAGCTGCCGAAACGTGATTGTCGTCATGTCATAATTTAAAAAATGTAATTGATACCCTTTTGTCTTTATGCAAGCTACGCATGCGAAAAGCTGCGTGTTGCTATCGTTAGAGTCAGTCAAAAGTATTTTGGAATGGTTTTCGGAGCTCATATTTTACGGCAACAATCAAACCAGAAATTTTTCCACTTCTTGAGCTACCATCCTACGATTCAATTGTTAAGGGAAAGGAGGAGTTGATCAGCTAATAATAACATCAAAACTAAAATCTGAATTCAACAAATGTATGTTTATGTTTGTGTTATTTAATAATTCCGTTCCGATTTTGTTCACCTTTCCTTGAACTTTTAGAAATCAAAACAAACAAACAATGTCAATACTGGCTTATAAGAAGGGCTTAAGTGCAATGCTCGATTTCCGCCGTATACTGCCCCGTTTTCCTGTAGAAAGAAGATCCGTTTTGCTGTAGTGTGATGTAGGGAAACCGATAGTTGCACTTAAGCCCTATTGAAAAGACCGTTTTGTATCGGCTAATCAAATTAAATAAATGTGTTTTGATGAATATAAATCTGTTTTATTTTGCATTCAACTCAATAGCAATTATAAAAAAGAATTGCATTCCCGAATAGAAATGGTGATGAAAAATATATTAGCAGATATGGTAGGGAACGGCTTCAGCACCTCAAGACCCTATTCCAAGCACGGGGTAAACGTTAACCTACAACGCTCATTTTTTGCAGTATGGTGCTCCATGTAGTGAAGCACTACATACAACAGCATACAAGCATACAACAAAAAATGAGCGTTGTGAATTAACGTTTACCCCGTGCTTGGAATAAAGTCTTGGGGTGCTTAAGCCGTTTTCTACCCTATCTTTCAAACATTAAATGTGAATGTGGGTTGTCGTATTCCATTCAGAGTTCGAAGTTATGCCCTAGTACATATAAATACAACATATTAAGCTTTACATTAAAAACAAACGTATTGATGATGTTAAATTTAACATCAGAACACGTCCTATAAAACTAGAATCTAAAATTACATGAAAATCAAACGTTATGTATGTGTGAAATGTTGTGTACCTAAGACATCTTAACACATCTGATGACATTAGAATTGGCCGTTACCTTAGAAATAAACTTCATTCTACTGTTAAAGAGTGCAAGTCTATAGCATAAGAAAACTTCTTACAGCATAAGAATGGAACGTTACAAAACAACGATAGAACCAAAGGTCTGTGTGAAGTAAAATGTTGCATGGATAGAAAGCCAGAATACATCCTGTGTCATAACAATCACACGTTGCGTTTAAATCCATGTTCTTACAGATGTTAAATGTTGCACACATAAAATATCGGTACATATCCGAAAAGATTAGAATTAAATGTGATATTAGAATCGTATATGTTTTGGCAATATTGGTGCATGCTTACTTTATGTACTTTATTCAACACCCGAATAAAAATTTACCTTAGTCTAACAGATTGTTTGGTTTTAAAATTTATTATCTTTAACTGAAAACATCCGGAAACGATACACCGTCACGTTTTTCTACAACTGAATGCATCATACATCATCTCTTTTATTGGAAAAAATCGACACTGAAAACATATGTAAGATGTTTATTCATAACCTTTAATACATCTGAAAACATCACAAATCCTTTGACTATGCTATTTTATTCAAATACATTTGAAAACATCAATAAGCTTCGATACCTTAAAACATCAGAAAAACATGTCAAAAGTAAAAAAAATCATGCCATCAAAGGGACATTGGAATAGAAAAAAATTGTTTGAAAATGTCTGATGCTAACATCATGTTACCTTGCCTAAATACAGCGAAATCGTTCTGATCTCTAATGTTCAACGTAAGATGTACATTTGAATTTCATGTTGATGTAGATATTGAAATCAGACATCAGCCTGATGTAAATTTTTATTGGGGTTAGCATACAGCACCTGAAAAATTTCTTTCTACTTTAACAAAGCAAAGTTTTAAGCAAAGATTTGTCAAGATTTTCTGACGTTTTGATCAAGATTTTCTGATTTTTTGGCAAAAATTGAAGATGAGAATGAAAAATAATGTGCCAACTCTGGATACAAGACATTGAAAACATGTGAAGCAATGCAATGTGGGTCCTTTGCACACACGGAGATTGGAGATTACACATTTTATGTATAAAAATCACTCACCTTCGGCAGCTATATGAAGCTGTCAAAAAAATGGGTGATTTATAAACATACAAGTTGAAAGTGTCCACCTTGAAACCGCTTCGTGTAGTTCCAGAGGTGGGTGTTTTTAATTCTTTTGTGGGTGAAAATTAACTTCGTCAAAATTGGAAAAAGTTCTGAGTTTATCAGAAGCACAAGTACAATTCTTATGCCGTTCTGCTGCGCTCTGGTGTTAAATATTATTTCCAACTCTGAGGGAAGGGAAAAACTGAACCCCGAAAGTTTCCGGAAGCAACAAAGGTTAGTGATTTTATAAATTAGAAAGACATTTTTTTTAAAAAGCTATGTAATGTCTGTAGTGCCCTGTTGAGGAATGCCAGGAATTCGTACTAGTATTCTCAGTAAAAGGAAAAGGGCATTTTGAAGATTGGCTAAAACTGAATACAAGTGCTAAAAAATGCTAAAATGCATGATGAGATGTTCCACCGGTTTTATTCAAAGAATTTTCAAGCATTTTCAGCAACATGTAAGTACAAATCTTCCCCAAGTTGGTAGCTATTCCATTGACGATGCTATGCAACAATTTTGCCCGAAAGTGTTCAGCATAAAATGTTTAATTAAAAATGTAATATCACTTAAATAAAATATCATTACAATCAATGTGCTAATTGTTTGCTCAATTTCCTAAAATTTTCCTGAACAATTCTTAACTAAGTATTTAAACGACTTTGATTTGATGGGTACTTTTAACCCATCCGTCAAAATGCTTGCTTCGAAAAGATCGGTGAAAAGAAAACATCCATTTTGACGTACTGACCTTGTTCCCACTTATGCGTAAAACCTTTTTACCCACCTTGTGGGTTAGTCCACTTATTTCCAAGGTGGATGAAAAAACACCCATTTCTGAGTACTTTTATTCCTCCGTGCAAAGCATAGCTGTAGTTGTCCTATGCAGTGTTTTTTGTATTTAAATATACAGGGTGAGTGAGAATTCCTGTCAGTGAAGTGAAAATGAGAAGCATGAAGTTTAATGATCAATGTATTTCCTGTTTAGTAGAGTTTTAACATTTGTCCTAATATATTTATTTATTTGTTTATTTATTTATTCATTTATTCAATATAGTGCAGTTCAAATCGTTATCCATTTGCCACAGGTAGCAGCACGATACCTTCAAGTATGTCATTCCATATTTTCACCAAACGTTTCTTAAAAGTTTTCACGGTTTGTCCTTTGGTAGTCCCCAGATTGCCTAGCATGTAGCCCCATGCATAGAAGTCGAGAGGATTCAAAACAGGTAAGGGGCTGAGCGCGAGGGGGGGGGGGTGAGAAAGTCTGCGTATGTCTACGATGGGAGGGGGGTTAAAAGTACCTGATAATTAGTTCAATTCACCCAGGTCGAAACTCTTGAAGCGATTTTCATTCCTCGTGTCGAATTATGTTCGATAACGCGGGTAACTTTGATAGCGCATGGGGACTATACAAATAATTTATTATTTCACAGCTCTTCTACATACAATTCTACTATTAAATAGCCTATGAACCGGATGGAATAAACCATTTTCATAGCCATCGCCATCCGTACTATCAAAATATCCCACAATATCCAAAATATTCCATGATGTTCAAACAACTAAGTGAGTTGTACACTCGATGTTTAATTTTAACTTTTCGATGCACGCAGTTTTAGAGCCCTGCACTTTGAAAAAAATAAATAAAGAAATACATCAAATCAAGCATAACTTTTCAAATAGACGTATCTTACATTTGATAGGAATTTAGAAAAATGGGGTTGAAGTTCCAGATGCTTTCATTAAATCCTATTTAACTTTACTTCAAGTTTTATTCGATCTGTTTATTCTATCATGGTTAAATAATATTATAAGAAGTAAAAATCCTGGTTTTCATTCACTTTCACTCTTTTTTTTGAGAAAATTAACACATACACCGGTTCGCCTCCATACCTACACATACACCTTGTTAGATACGTCAGTGTGACATCTTGCTTGTAACGTACACCGGTTGGATACGTCAGTATTTCAGAACGTTTAGCACTGACGTCATGTCAGATACACCGGGTATAGTTTTCAAACGCAGATACGTCGTCTTGCTGTGTGGTGTATCTGAACTATTTGCATAACATTTAAAAGGATCAGATAGGCCGCATAGGAAAATTGGCGCACATAACTGAATAATTTTGATAATGTTATTTGGCAATTGCAACTACATTAAGGCTGTTATTATTGACAGGATAGAATGAGAAACTCGATTTGTTTACATTTGCGACATACGTCCTTTTGAAAAGTTATGCTTGAAATCAGTATAATATGGCAACTAATTAAGGAACGGAGCATAACATCCCGTTCACACTACAACTTATATTACTTGATAAAGACTATCTTGATTCTAACATCGATACATCTAGTTTTCTTTGGAAATAATTGTCATGGCATTTGCTATCAAGATACTCTACATCACCTAATATAGGTTGTAATGTGAACGGGGTTTAATACGCTAAAATTACTGTCTCTAATTACAAATTCTACAAGGGGGGAGTTGAAAGTGTCAAATTTTGGTGTACGTGGTTTATGAACAGCCCCAAAAGAGGCAGGGCATTCTTACAACATGTCCCACCCATTGTACCCTTCCAGTTATATCGACTTTCTGTAAGGTGTGTTCGCCACAGAGCTGCACCAGCCCGTGGTTAATCCTTCTCCTCCACACACCGCCAAAGATGGTCCTAAGCACGCGTCGTTCGAAAACTCCAAGTGCTTGCAGGCCCCCTTCGACAATTGTCCACGTTTCCTGCCCGTAGAGAACTACCGGCCTTATCAGCGTTTTTTACATGGTACACATTGTTGTTTTCCGACGTAACCAATTATCCGATGTACACACTCATCCACCACCTCAAAATCATCAGTTGTCACATTTCTGCCTATGCGAGCTCTATCACGGTCGGTTCATCCAGCCAACAGATACATAGTCTTCGACGCATTCACCTTCAATCCAAGCTTTTCCGCTTCACGTTGCAGCTTGGTGTACTGATCAGCTACCACCTGGAACGTTCTGCCGGCAATGTCCACGTCGTCAGCGAAGCAGATTAACTAACCGGATTTATTAAAAAATCGTACCCTGCATGCTAAAGTCCGCACGTTCATAACACCTTCGAGCGCAATGTTGAACGAAGGAAAACAAGTGGTTCTTCAAAACATAACCTTACCTTACCTTACCAATCAGACCAAGGCCGGTGTGGTCTCTGCTATACACAGAAGTTGTCTCCATTGTAATCGATCCATGACTGACCTCGCCAGCCTCGCTGTCTGCGGAGAGTCCGCAGGTCACCTTCTACTTGATCGATCCACTTTCCTCGTTCCCTGCCGTCTCTTCTTGTACCCGTCGGTTCGCTTTTGAAAAACCATTTTAACAGAGCTGTCGCCCGATATTCTTATGACATGCCCAGCCCAGCGTAGTCGACTCATTTTAGTGATGTGTATGATGGGAGGTTCAACAGCAACTGATGTAATTCGTGGTTCATTCGCCTTTTCCACGTTCTGTCTTGCATCTGCACTCCACCGTAGATCGAACGCAGCACCTTCAAAGACTAGCAATTTCCATGTTTTGTGGCCGTACGGAACTACCGGTTTAGTTAATGGCTTGTAGATGGTCAACGTTGTAGTTCGGCTAACTTGTTCGATCTTAGCGTCCTTCGGAGTCCAAAGTAGGCACGATTGCCAGCCATGATGTGCCTTTGTATTTCACTGTTGGTGTCGTTATCGGCGATCACCAATGAACCCAGATACACGAATTCGTCTCTTACCTCGATTTCATCACCGTCAATCTGAACTCATGGTAGGAGGCTAACATTGTCTTCTCGTAAGCCTCTTCCCTTCATGTATTTTGTTTTCCACGGATTTATCACAAGCCCAATCCTACCAGCCTCAGCCTGAAGTCTGATGTCTGTGTCCGCCTCTTCTCAAAGTTACGTGCTACGATATCAACGTGATCGACGAAGCCATATAGTTGGGCAGACTTTCTGAAGATCGTGCCACTCGTGTCTTCCCCAGCTCTTCGGATCACACCCTCCAATGCAATTTTAAACAACAAACACGACAATCCATCACCTTGCTGTAACCCTCTCCGAGATTCGAAGGCACTCGAGAGTGTCCCTGATACTCGGACGCTTTAACTGTAGATTTTAACATCTGGTTCAATTAACAACAATGGAACTTTCAAGTTTTTGGAGAAACGCCCTTAATTCATTCTGGAACCTTTGAACAACTCATTTATCATGAAGAATATCAGAAATCCTGGAGATCCTGTAGCAGGAACAATTTTTTCGTTAGAAAACAGAATTTCACAATCACCGTGCCGCTTGAGCAGCTTTCAACATCTTACGACTCTTGCAATCTTCTGCTTTTCAGTCATGCACCCGTTGTTTCTTGTATGGATTTAATCTAAAGTCTTCCAAAATACTTCTGATCGTTGACTGCGACATTCTCAGTTCTTTGGCCATCTTTCAGCCAACCTGACCAAATCCGCTCTTCCACTCGTTTGATGACTTTTGGGCAGCTGACGGCTAGGTTTGCAAGGTATTTTCTAAGAACTGGTTTCTTTTGATTATTCCGAATAGTCTCAATGTCTTTAGAATAGTACATTCTAAAATGTCATTTACGAGAGGATTCCCAAGATTTGAAATGTAGTGATTGAGGATTCATTGAATACATTATGGTAAGTGATTGAAATAATAGCATTTGTTTACTAACTATATACCATTTGGGGGGAGGGGGAGGTAGCCAAAGGGAGCTCAATGAAAAGGTGACTGGACAAAAGTAGGGGAGGATGGTACAAAACGCACCGTTTAAGCAACATCGTATATAACTAGGGAACGGAAGCTGAAATTTACGAATAAGTTATTGAGTATGGTGCATTACGATGTTTGCGTTGTAGATCAAATGTAATTTACGATGATTATTCATGTTTACCTTTTCCACTTTGATCTCAAAACGACACCGGGGTAAAACGCCTGTTTAATTGCTCAATATGCACCCAAAAATTGGGGTAAGACGCACCACATCACTGGAATATGAAGCACCGCTTGTTAAAAGTAAAAACACGGCTATAAAAAGTAACTCATTAGAGTTGTAAAGTTTAAACATATCGCCACGTCCTGTTAGCTCTGTTTGATAGTCAAGCAGCCTATGGGAATATAATAAAGACGTTGCGCCCAAACGTTGACATACGTTGCCAACTCCTTATTATATACACGCTTAGAAAAAGTACCCAAAGGAGAAGTTAAGTGTGGGAAGCACGTTGGCTACAATTGGGTTCAAATTACTTACTTTTGGGTAGAATTTTACCCGAAGTAAGATATTTATACCTAACGGGCTTCATACACTTAACCGCTCCATTGGGTACTTTTTTCGAAGCGTGTAGACGTATACATAACGCCACGGTGCGTTCTGCCCCAATTTTGGTTTTGCATGGTTTTGTCTAAATATTCTGAAAATATGTGGAATAATAGTGAAGTTCTGTGGTTTGTGATATATGTGAAGTGAATTTTTTTATAAACCAATGATATAAACGCGTGGTAAAAGCTTATTTGATTAACTCTATTATTTAAATAAGTGGTACAGATCAGATTTTGATGTATTTAGTGCCTTATTGTACTATAAAATTATCAGTTATGCTGTTTTATTTAAAAATTGTAAAAGTTTCATTCCAATAAGGCTATAGCTTTGAAGATTTCAGCATATTTATTGAGTGGGTCATTCTACCCCACCAGTGCGTTTAGTACTGTTCTTCCCAACATAAACGGTTTAAAATGTTCAAAAAACAGACTTATCACGAGCTTCCGTTTCAGGTCCAAGGTTTCCACGAGTCTAAAACGAATGAAAATTCAAAACAAACTTGCAATCCGTGGTGACAATTTTATACACTTTAAAAGAAAAATATCCAAACGTGTCTGTGGTTAACCCATCCAAAGTAACACTTGTCTAAAAAACACTGACAGGAATTACCACTCACCCTGTGTTAAGATTCCTATAATGTACTTAATTAAGAACATCTGGAATTTTGGCTATTTTTTTAGTTTGTTTTTCAAAGAGTTTGCATGTGGGTGTCTTTAGCAAAGTAGTTCAGTAAATAGATGTCCATCTTCTGGTCAAATCAGACGTTCAGAAGTGCACCAGCTGGAACTTCGGGAGACTTGGAAAACCCGTAGAAGTGAGCAGTTCATGAAATAAGTCTTAGAACTCTGCGGTACATTTTCACTTATGATCTGGAAACTAACTCTTTGGATCACCACGGGGCTTTCCTGATGATCCGAAACATACGTACACGTGGCCAATTTACGAAACTAGTCTATGAACTCTGAAGTTTTAATTCAAAAGTACTCTGAATTGTCATTCGAATACATTCGCATTTGGTTTAGGTAATAAATTGTATTACTTCCTGGGACCCTGTAGCATATTCGGTTTTCCAATCCGTAGGTCAAGTGACCGATTCGCGATATATTTGAAAGTTTTTTCGGATCGGAAACTCATTCGACTGGCCTAGAAAAAAAAATAGTACTACTACTCCAATGTTTTTCTTTTTTAGAATAGTTTTTGTTTAAGGATTAAGTAATTCTAAGATCTTCATTGAAGGGTTGAGTGAAAGGTTAAGTAATTCTGAGTTCTTCGATGAACTATATTTGCATTTGTTACTTGAAAATTGACCCGCACGGTCGACAGGTGGCCTTCTAAGAGATCCTTTCAAGTAACTCAGACAACATCTTCCACAGTATGTGTACAGCCTGTATGAAAATACGTGGAACAGGATTAACGGAGCCGTGACGCAAATTTGGTTGGCTCTACAGCGAAAATAACGTGAAGATCAGGCAAGCGGTTGAATGAAGCAGCAAATAATCGGTCTTGGGGGATGTTTCACTACCGTCAGCATAGGGTACACCTTAAGAAAAAAAAAATCGTGTAAATTTAAGTCTACGTGGATGCACGTTAAATGAGCGGTCCGTTAGTTGGAAATTTGCGTCTGTTCTTGAAATTACAAGATCATATAAACTTGAAATAATAACACAACATGCAATTTTCCAAATGTTGCTACACAGTTTGAGAGAAACATGTAATTTTCTGCATTATCTACACAGATAAAAAAAACATTGAATTTTCTGCGTTTCTAATGCACATAAAGGGTATGCTAGATTTGACAGAAAATAATGGGATATTTTATGTAAATTTAAGCCAGAAAACGCCTGAATCAAGCCTGTTGTATGAAAGATTGCAAACAGTGTTGTATGGCGCATCAAGGACTACAACCAATTTCGATGTTTACGCTCTCTTTGGATTGTAATTAAACGAGCGAAACAAATTCGCGCCTATAAAAATTCATTATTTTTTTCTATGTAATGTTTAGCCAAATACAAAAGCTTCTGACGCCAGTTTTAATTTCAAGTATCTCGTTCTAGTTATAGTCAGAAAAAAATCAGGTAATCGGTAATCATATTTAATTAAGAATAACAACCAAGACCGTATATATTACATTTTTGAAAATTAGTTCGATCTTTTCCTGAAGGGTTTTTTTAACTTATTTTTTTTTTATTTTAAATAAAATAGTGCAAAACCCGGGCGTGGGTCTTTGTCAAAAATATGTTTAATATGCTGGAAGTTGTCGTTATGTCAGGATGAATGCATAATATAAGCACATGAACTCTGTGTGTTACGCCGAGTAACCGTGATTGGCTGAAAAAGTAAACAATTCGAGCATTTTTTTACGAGCAATGAAATTCAATCAGTTATGCAAATTATGCAACATGCACCAATATTTTTAAAGTCTATGGAGGAAGATTTATTTAGTCTATGCACCAATATTTTTTTAGTCTATGCGTGGGACTGACTGCGTTGAAAATAGTTCTGAAGTTGTTAACACCAGAGACAACGATCATGTAAATTTAAGGCATTCAAATTCTGTATTCTGTCCATAACGTCTGTATTAAAAAAAAAGGACAAAAATTGCCGATTTTTCATGGGTTTACCTTCCCCGCACTGACAAAACTACCCATGCAACATCAGTCATAGTAACCCATAAGTCAGCAGACAGAATTTGACAGTTCTATCTGCCGAACTCTAACCGTGATGGCAAAAACAGTGAAGCAACTCCGTTCAGAAGTCCGTTCGGACATTGTGGGGTACTTTGTGGACGCCGAATTCGCCCGTTCCGGCATCTACAACATCTTGGCACTATTAGACAACAATCAGAGCATCGAAAGAAAGCCCGGTTCCGGACGGTCGACGACCCAGAGTGACAAGAAGCTCCAAAAGATGCTGAAGAGGAAGACCGAGGGGAAAGTGGCTACATCGCTGCGTGCGCTTGGCTGAAAGGTCGGTACAACCGGACAAGCTGTGAAAAAGTACCTGTCGAACATGAATATACATGTCAGGAAGTGCTGTTTTCGGAGCTGCAGACAATGGTCAACTTGATTTGGAAGACTGATGGCAACAAGACCTATCTCACCCTGGATGGCAACGACTGGCAGGGCACTTCGTATTTTACTTCCCCCACGAAGAAAGTGAGCTCCGAGGTGAAGTACATTTCACACAAGTTCCCAATTTCCCCAAGAAGGTGCTGCTGTGGCTGACAATCAGCGAGAAGGAGATGTCGGCCCACTACTCGAAGCGATCGATGGAGGAGATGGAGCGGCTGAATATCGATGTGGTACTCAAGACCGCGGACCCACGCAACGTCCCTCGGCTGCGTCCCATCGAGAATTTCTGGGCCAACCTGAAGCGTAAGATCTACTCCAACCATGTTATCGCGAAAACTGAGGAGGAATTGATAAATAAAACGAAGAAACAACTACACGCATATTTTCATCCTCCATGGTGAATGTTCCGGTTTGTTGCAAGTAAGCTTAAATAATTACCTTCCATGGGAAATTTATCAAAGCAATTATCTGTCTTAGCTTCTTTTTTTTTATCACCATCCGAAAAAAGTCCATGATTTTAAATGCAAACGTTACTTTTTTTACCGCTTTGTGGACTTAGATTTGAGGTTACCAAATATAGTCTAGAAGCTATTGTAAATTTAGTATTTAAATCATAACTTTGAGTGGGTCAGTATTTATTATTTTGGGTTTCAAGTTAGGGTTAAACAATACATCAAAAAGAACAAACAATTGAGTCAATTGAGACTTGAAGATAAAGTCTCAACGTATTTACGTGTAACAATGGTTACATCACTCGTAACATTCAGGAGTTTGAGAAGTATATTTTTTTGCCTTTATTTAATGCAGAATGTTTGAATGTTTGGGTAGTTTTAGTTATTGTTGCCTGTATGTATTGTGTAAGATATTGTGTAGGTTCACTGAAAGGTGCGGAAATGTTTTGAAATGTAGAGTCGAAAGCTCAATTTTTCGCATCGTACCATTAGCACGAAAGTTGGAATCGTGAACATTACTGTTTTCCCCGTCATCAAACGTCGCAGAGACGATCTCTGCAAACGACCAAAGGAACTGCGATCATAACACAGGATGCGATACCAAAACAACAGTATCCCAACTAGAATTACCATAGAAAGTTATTCTACACAGTGAACGTATTTACCGGTAGTTATCCCAGCACAGCTTAAGGAAGTATAAATCATTACTCACATTTCGATAACCACCGACAACACTCATCGCGTCTCCGCCGGGAACCGTAGCTAATCCAGGTAGGTCCTGAGGAAAGAGCATCTAACCCTTTGTTCAGGAGCGGTTCGGTCTCGCTGCGATGATCCGGTTCGTAATGGGAGTGGATCATGTTTACTCTTCTACGTTCTGCGCTCAGCTTCACTATCACTCTACACACCTTGCTTGTACACCGACAAATATCATCTGCGGCTCCACTCTCAAGAAAAAGGAGTGCTTTCTTCCGCAATTGCTTTTATACAGATACCTTCTTCGTGTTTTGTTGGCGCCGTCGTTTGATGAAGGTAAAATGCACTGCTTAGCGAGATCACTGATAGCATGATAATTATTTTTAGAATTTTCTCTAGTAACTGGTTACATTGTCAGTTGTAGGATTCTTCTGCAGTGAACTGGAACCTTAGCGCTGTATCACAATAACCGGGTTTTGTGTCGTTTTCCTAGTTAGCTATGAATGTCATTCTGACTATTTAAATCTCTTCTATACATCGGAGAAAAAAATATCACAAACGAAGCACTGCGCACGAACTGTTGAACTGGATCAGGATGAAAGTGATATTTTATTCTCCGTCGAAATATTCTGAGAGGAGAGTATGAATTCGATTGTAATTTGCGGGTGCCAGCTCGTATTTCTTTGATTTTTCGTTCAGGCATTCACTATCATAAGGACTTTGTTGAAATTTTCTTTTTCTTTTTTCGATTCCCAATAACTGAGTTGGGTAATAATTCCTCATGGGTTTGATGCTGCTTTGGCTAGCTATTGCTATCTTTCTTTGAACCGTATAACAGTTAAGCCATTATGATTTTGAAAGCTAGACTTATTTGATAATGACTTTCACCGAAGTTTTAACTGCTCTGTTGCTCTCAATTCAAACCGTTATCATCACAGTCTCATGTAGGCTTTAAATGTGTCATCCACTTCGTCACAGCTAGGGAAATGCAAATGTAAATGTTATTACGAAGATCGACCTACAACCTTCGGTGGTACATTAACATATACTTTCGCATCACTATTATTATTATTATTATTACTATTATTATGGAGGCGTTGCTTACCTCACACTGTTGATACAGTCATAACGGTGGAGATGATGACGAGATGAAAGTGAGGTATAATCTTTGTTTATAACGAGCTACCTGTCGTGTTTCAGAAACGGTAGCTATTATTGTCGTGTCCGAGACGATGATTTTTGACAATCGTTCTAGATCTTTAGAAAAACCAAAGTTGCATAAGGGTTGGAGTGGTCTTCCATTAGCTCAGTCGGTAAAGGCGCAGCTACAAAGCAACACCATACTGGAGGTGGCTGGGTTCGATTCCCGGTCTGGTCTAGGAATTTTTCGTTAAGGAAAACTTCTCGACTCCCTGGGCATATAGCGTATGATTGTACTTGCCACACAATCATACTAATGCAAAAATAGTACCTGGCATCGAAAGCTCTCAATTAATAACTGTGGAAGTGCATTTAGAACACTAAGTTGTGAGCAAGGAATAAGCTAATTGTGAAAGCAATAAGCTTGAAATGCTTATATAAAAATAAAAAATAAATAAGGGTTGGAGTACTTTTTTGGGCTTTCAAGTTTATTGCTAATAACAATTAGCTCATGAACCACTGTTAGCATTGCTCTAACTTAGTAAAGGCGGAGAAGGGCAATTGAAACACTAAATTGAGAGCTGGCAAATAGCTCGCTACGGATGCCGTAGGCTTAAGGCAAAATTGGAGAGATGTTTCATGTTTCGCTTTCTCGATTTTCAAAAAAACAATGGAACACTTTTTCTGAAAACTTTTTCTACTTGAAGTTAGTCAACTATATTTGCAATTCTGTGGTTTGAAAAAAATTACACTGATAGGCAAAATAAAGTGCCCACCTCATCGTTTTTTCAATTTCTCTCATTTACTTGGTTCAAATTAAAGTAAACACACTGTATTTTTTTTATTATCTTATTTTTTATATTCTTTTTATGTTTCACTTATGGAATACTGCAAAAAAAAGAAGTTTTACTTAAAGAAAAAAAAATCAATTTGTGTTGAAAAAAAAACAGTGGTAAAATAAAGTGCCCACTTCATTTAGGCTACAGAAAACATAAATTAAAGTAAAATAAAAACATTTCAATAATTGATCTGTCCTCCTTTGGCCTTCAGGACCTCTTGCAGGCGCTTCGACATGCTCTCGACCAGGTTCTTTAGGTGCTGGGGATCTAGCTCTTCCCAGGCGCGCTCCAGGGCTTCAAAATAGTTATTTTTATTGGTAACACCAGTTTTGTCAACCCTGGCATCGAGAATCGCCCACAAAATTCTCGATGGGATTGAGGTCCGGGCTTTGTGGAGGCCATTCCAGTGGTTTGATCCGACAAGACCGGAAGAAAGACTTGGTCTTCTTGGCAGTATGCTTCGGGTCGTTGTCTTGCTGGAATACGAACTTCTCTTCAAGGCCCGTCTGGATCAGCGAAACCTCCAGATTTTCTCGCAGGATGTTGATGTAAGAATCTGCCGTCATTATCCCGTCGATTTTCACAATGCTTCCCACTCACCCCACGAAAAACACCCCCAGACCATCACATTTCCTCCTCCATGCTTCATCGTGCCTTGGATGTGGCGCTCCTGAAGCTCCTCTCCCGATCTGCACCAAACACGAACCCGCCGCTTTCGGTTAAACAGCTCGAATTTTGATTCGTCCGTCCAGAGAACCGTTTTCCAGAACTCTAGGGGCTTATCAGCATGCTCCTTAGCAAACTTAAGCCGTTTGGCTTTGTTTGCCTTGCTGATAAATGGGCGCTTCCGGGCAAGTTTGCTATTCAACCCCTGTGCTACGAGACGGCGACGAACAGTTCGACCGGAAACTGATAACTGAAGGGTTTCCTGGATCTCGCGGACAGTTGCCTTCGGGTTCTTCTTGACTTCGCGCATGATCTTGGTGTCCGTTCTCGCATCCGTTTTCCGCTTCCTGCCTCTGCCAGGGCGATCAACCACTGATCCAAACGTTTTAAGCTTCAGAAGAATTTTGCCAACCGCTGCCTTACTGATACTGTACTTCTTAGCGACAGCCCGGTGCGATTCACCGTTTTGCACATCACGAACGACCAATTTTCGGATACACAAGGGAATTGCTTTCGAAAGCATTGCGTTCTCCATTTTTTTCAATTGAATCAAATGCGATCACGTATACAAATGCACCAGGTTGAGCCGTTTGCTTCAAAACATGTCAAAATATCAAAACATAAACAATCGAGGGGTCTACCAATGGAAACTTATCGAAAAAAATATCGATTTTTGAAGAGGGCCCTTTATTTTGTCACTGTTTTTTTTTTCAACACAAATTGATTTTTTTTTCTTTAAGTAAAACTCCTTTTTTTCAGTATTCCATAAGTGAAACTTAAAAAGAATATAAAAAATAAAATAATAAAAAAAACTACACTGTGTTTACTTTAATTTGAACCAAGTAAATGAGAGAAATTGAAAAAAAAACGAAGAGGTGGGCACTTTATTTTGCCTATCAGTGTAGATATATTTTCTCATATTTCCTAAAACCATTCTTGTAGCCCTAAGTTGTTGCAAAAATTATCGAGTTTGACTGCTCATCAAAAATTCAATTATTTAGTACGAATGTGATATTTTTTTTATTCAATACGTCTATTCCCTATACAATAAGAAGTATTTTAATATTTTTTCAAATTACTTCGATTAGTCATATACACTCAGCTAAATAATCTCAAGAATTTCATAAGGTTCAACTTATGAACGATGCTTTGAAATTTCATAAGGCTGACTTATGAATAGATTTTGTTTCACACAACGTTGTTCTTGTACGCTTTCAAGCTCTCCTGATTAAATATATACTTGTGGGCAAGTTACTGGACCCATAACCTCAACATTCAAGGTTCGAATCCAGATTGCTCCATATTTTTATTTTTTCAACATAATTATACTTCATAATATACATATATGAAATTCATACTGAATTCTTATAGCAAATAATCATAAGGCAATCTTATGAATATCGAAAGTTTATTTCGCTGAGTGTAGAACGCACAAAGCGTAGAAGTGAAAAAATATCCCGTTCGTTAGGGTCACCCACAATTGATACGTTGCGGATGCGTTGACATAAATTTGACAGAAAACCTATGGGAAAACTGTTAAATTCACGCAAACGCATCCGCAACGTATCAATGGTGGGCCAGCCAATAGAACGGGTGCCTAAATGCGGACACAAAATAAACGATCAGCAGCGAGATCATGATCAAGCTTTCGAATGACTTGCTCGATTTGCTGCAATTGATAAGTGTCGTGAGATATATCATCTCTAATTGCAGTGGAAAATGTTCCATAATCATCATCAGCAATTGCATACGAATGACTTGAAAGCAATTGCATACGAATGACTTGAATTATAACACTGAATAATGCAACATATTTTGAATCCATGCATTGAACGAAAGAAATAATTCATGTATAAAAAACGACATTTAGGTAATTGTTAATATGCCTACACTTTTAAAAATTACGATATTTTGATGAGTCAAAAGTAAAACAGCCTTAGCATTTATTGTTTCAGAAGCAACTCAGTGAATTTAGACAATAAATATTTTTCAGAAAGCAAAAGAGAGCGATGTTTGAATGGTGGCAAAAGAAGCGAAGTTTGAAGCAAATCCTAACAAAGCAAATGGAAGCTCGTCGGCAGAACAGGAAACCATATCTGGAATTGGTAGTTGTGAAAGTCAGCCTTCGGACTGAATCTCTGTTCACGATGACTACCAACCTAATTTGAATAATAATTACAACAAAACTAAAAATAAAATGATTGGAATTACAATTTCCGTTAGTATTGCATCGAATGATTTCAATACTTCCAGTTTTGGATATTTTGCATCTCTTACCGTTATGACCAATATCACTATGCAACTTGAATTTAGGTGTGGCTCGAATGGGTTTGAAGTCGAGGCAACGGAAATCCATTAACTTTCACCTTAAGAAAAAGAAATTACACATAGGTAAATTTGGATGTAAACATAAGCAAAAGGTGAACTGGATGGGCTAGTAGCGTTCAGTCACCTTTCTTCTGACATCCATCAAGCTATTCCGTTCCAGTTGTAGTCCTTTGTGGGGTGTGCTTGATTTCGTTGAGATTAGTCATATACTTTTTATTACATGGATAAAAGTTGATGAAATTTGGTAAAATCTAGTTTAGAGTGTAATGTTTACATGTAAACAGGTTTAATTTCGTTACAATTTGTCAACTGGTTCTCTAGACGGCTTCCAAGCAAGAAGTGCTTCGACAAAAAAATCTAGGCTAGTCCCACAGGTGGATCGCGAACGCGAAACAGTTGGGAATCGACGATTTCCCGTGTGTTGACCACTACTTTCAAGGAGACCCAGACGATCCACCGTTGGCAGCGGAAGAAAAGCGAAGACGGCCGACTACATGAACTTAAGGAAGATGAGGGATTACTTCAAGCGCAATCCGAACCATTCACACTTAGATTTTTATACAGAAATCTGTAAAGTTTTACCGAATTCTCCACAGCTGAACGTTCGGTAATCCGATTTTACGGATTTCGGTAAAATTTTACCGAAATCCGGTAAAGTTTTTACAGATATCTGTAAATTTCACCGAAATCCGTAAATCTGATTACCGAACGTTCAGCTGTTGAGAGTTCGGTAGAACTTTACAGATTTCTGTAAAAAATCTAAGTGTGTTCGATTCGGGACGTGGTCAAGAAGGTAATTTTATGCCTGGTTCGTCCAACAGACAATGAATCGGGCCGGGCATGTCTTCAAGGTAAGGAATGCGCCTAACCGAACCGACAAACAGGCCAAATCCTGCACCAGGAAGCTGTACCGCGAGTGAATGATGCAGCCGAAATGCATCGTAATGGACCTTGAATTTTTCGACGGTAAGTCCCGCCTGAATGTTCCGGAGAATTTCCGAAACAAAAAGGTCGACAAATTCGCCAATTCGTGGTGTGGCAGGCGATCTGTGGGTGTGACAAATTCAGCAAACCGTACATATCGACCGGTACCATCGACCGGTACCATCGACAACATACACTGAAAATAAATCAATAATTTTTATTGATAAAATTGGCACTTAAATCGGTCAATTTTTGCTTCGAATTGAAATCATGTGAGCCAGTATGATTTTCATTTGCCGCACATAATTTGAACACCCGTCTCTTAATACACAGGTTCGTTTCCAATGAGACTGATATGGTTCTTCTTCTTCTTTAGCATTTCGAGCTTATTGCTTTCACAATTAGCTTATTTCTTGCTCACAACTTAGTGTTCTGAATGCACTTCCACAGTTATTAATTGAGAGCTTTCGACGCCAGTTACCAGTCGAGAAGTTTTCCTTAACGAAAAATTCCTATACCAGACCGGGAATCGAACCCAGCCACCTCCAGCACGGTGTTGCTTTGTAGCTGCGCCTTTACCGACTGAGCTAAGGGGGACTGATATGGTCCGCATATAATTTTCAATGGAGCGAGAAATGTCATTCATGTGTGTTTTCACTTTGCCCTATTATAACCATCTTCGCACTTAAAACGAAATAAATATAACCGTGCGCGAAAAACAATCAGCTGCTTTGTCGTTCTAGAAGAAAAAAAAACTGCAAAATGAAAAAGCAAAGTGAAGTTTACCGTGTGGTGGTTGAGGTACTTGGTTTGCCAGCGGAAGTCACGGAATTGTTCAAAGATACTATAGATGTTCTTCTTTGCCATTACCAGTGTTTATTTCGAATATTTCAGATCTGTCGAGCATTTTTTTACATACAATTAAAACCTCTTTCATTCATGCATTTCGTTTTATTACATGAAAAGATACAAAGAATCCATTACTAACCTTTTCATGACAAAATAAAATCCATGCACCCTTTTTCACATAAAACGTATAAAAAACTCATTTGAATTTTTCTAGGACAAATTGATGCAAATCATGTACACTCTTATTAATATCTATTCAGCTGTTGCTATATAAAGACTAAAGACTATATATTTATTGCACATATGGTTAATTACTCTATGGGTCATGAATAGTATTTGACCACGTTTAATAAAAAATAAGTGCAGCACCAATACAGAGCAATAACTTTGCACTTTGCCCAAATCTATAGGTGATTGCACTTAAATATAAGGTGCATTGTTTTTTTAGTGTATAGAAGGAATGCCTTCAGAAGCGCATGTTGCCCTTCCTCTAGTCCCACGAAGGTGAAACTCTGTTTGGCGTCGTGGCATTACGCGAAACCGGTGATGCAGTGGTATGAAAACCAACAATGTTGTTTTTACCGAAGGTGGCAAATCCGTCAAACTCGCCAGAACTTCGCCCAATAAATAAATTCTGGGCGATTATGAAGACCTTCTGAAGACAGAGAAGGTCTTCCAAAACGACAAGGATTTGAAGAAAGAGTGGATGAAAGCGTGTATGAATGATAGCGCAAGTTTTGCACCCGATTTTATGGGTAGCGTTAAGTCCAAGTTTCGGACATTTAGCCTAAGAGAGGAGAATAAATAAACCAACATTTTAAAAAGGTAGCTATTATTTCTTAATTTATTCCCTGAGATTTTCAAAAATATCCGATTTAAACAGGAGGTAAGTAACTCGGCCACCATGTGTTAACGCTATCAAAAACGCAATCCGCCACATTTCAAACACACTCACCACCACATGAAAGAAGAAATCATTTTTGGCACCACTTACACAAATCAATTGTTTGTTTGCTCACTGTTTTGTTCCCCTCTTACTTACACTTATGCGATTTAGATGGTGCATAAGTGTGCGTGTATTGAACGTCAAAAGGGTCCATGGTTGCCAATAAGCATAAATTTCCGATTGTTTTATTGACAGATATGTTGAAACACAGAAACACATTCCGACCTCTGAAACACCTTTCCGACACACTAAAAACACAAACACAACGTGGCAGAGTGGCTAACCCCTGACTTAAATGAATTTTTGGTGATTATTTTTGTCTGTTGCATTTTTTCGAGTACAATCTCTAGACCTTGCACCAAGCTCGGCAGTTTTCCACTCCTAGTGAATACGTTTGATCCTCCGTTTTCGTTGTTTTACGTTTTGCTATCGTCATTCATATTTGTTTTGGTTTGTTCGGTTTCATCCATGTTTAGGTTGAAAAATTTAATCAAATTAAACATTAATTCCGCGGTAGATTTTCATAATACTTCATCAATTAGTCGGGAATTTTCAATTATCAAAAATAACTCTACCTTAATTGTAGACTATTGAAAACAATGCAAGAAAAGGAGATGTCGTATATTAACGTTGTACATACTAATTTCACTTAATCTACAGTATTTTCCTAACACAAACGCCGAAGTTTGCCCCCTAAATAGTAGTAGTAGTAGTAGTAGTAGTAGTAGTAGTAACAGTTAAATTGATTTTAATTTATATTCATAGTCTTACTTTCTAATTTACATAATAATTTAAGCCTATGGGCTTAGTTTTAGATTAAATGTACAAATCCGCCCTTAGGGCATTATTAGTTTTGAATTTGGAATTTACAAATTTGATAATCGTCCTACCCACTTGAACTACAGCTACAACTACAATTTGAAAAGCCCAAGGGTGCTCAGTTTTACCTAAATTTGGTATTTGCATAACATCCCAAGCAGGACCGAATAACTTGATAACTGGCTTTGGTATTTAAGAGCTCAGATTAAGAGGTAAAATATCTGAGGATAATACCATAAATATTGTTTCCACCATGTTATTCTAATGCCAAATTGAGGTAAGACAATACCAAACTAGTTCCTCTCAGGTATTCCCAGGTATCCGAAATAACAAGTTTTGTTATTCGAGAGATATTTTGCTTGCAATTCTTACGTATGTTGCTTAGGTATTTTACCTCTTAATCTGAGCTTTTTAATACCAAGGCCAGTTATCAAGATCAAAATTAGGTATTCATATGCTGTTGCTCGGGTTGCAGGAGCTCGGAATTGTGGGAACAATTTCATGGTATTATCCTCAGGTATTTTATCTCTTAATCTGAGCTCCTAAATACCAAGGCCAGTTATAAAGTTATTTGCTCCTTGCCTGAGAATTGCAATAAAAATATCTCTCGAATAACAAAACATGTTATTTGGGAGATCTGGGAATACCTGAGAGGTACTATTTTGATTTTGTCTTACCTCAATTTGGTATTCGCATAACATTGAAGGAACAGTTCTATGGTATTATCCTTAGGCATTTTACCTCTTATGCAGCGCTCTTACATACCAAGGCCAGTTATCAAGTAATGTTTTTCTGCTCGGGATGTTAGTAGCTTGTTTATCAGGGTCAATGAAGGCCTACTGTTGATCAATGGGTACAGTAACAATGGGTACAGAAAGAATTCATTATCTCAGCTCGGAATGGAACGATTTCTGTAAATGTTATCTTAACTTGAAGAACAAAATTCCAAGGAATCGAATGGACGTAGTCTCGCTGGCCGCAACTGCTTGGGGAGCGAATGAGCTAATTTTAGACTGGTTCCCCTAATATTTCCTTGTTGTTCAGAAATTTCTTTGCTCGGTGTGACTCTTGAGTCACACCAACAAACTAATGCTAGTCCTATGTAAAATTTCCAGGAGAATCGATTGAAGTAGGTTTTGTTCACCGCACGGCTCTGTGAATGAAGATATGACTTTACCCTGATTCCCCAATATTGTTGTGTTTTCAGAAATTTCTTTGCTCGATGTGATCTAAGGACAACAAAATATGGCTAGTCCCATGTGAAATTTTCTGGAAAATCGATTAGAGTTAGTTTTATTCACCGCACGGCTCTGTGAATGAAGAAATGGCTGGTTTTTCCCTGATTCCCCTAATAATCTCATGTTTTTCACAATTTTCTTTGCTCGGTGTGACTCATGATTACTTTCTCAATCATTTTCTCAAAATCAGCCATATCTACGTTCACAGAGCCGCGCGGTTAATAAAACCAATTTCAGTCGATTCCCCAGAAAATTTTACAAAGAACAAGCGTTATTTCATTGATCTTGAGTCACAACGAGCAAAGAAAACTGTGAAAAACAAGAAAATATTAGGGGAATCAGGGTAAAATCAGCCATATCTTCATTCACAGAGCCGTGCGGTGTTCAAAGCTAACTCTAGTCGATTTTCCAGAAAATTTCACAAGAGACTAGCCATATTTTGTTGTTCTTTAATCACATCGAGCAAAGGTATTTCTGAAAGACACATCTTCGTTTTTCTCGATTTTCCAGAAAATTTCACATGGGACTAGCCATATTTTGTTGTTCTTTAATCACATCCAGCAAAGGAATTTCTGAACAACAAGGAAATATTAGAGGAATCAGGGTAAAATCAGCCACTTTAATCGATTTTCCTGGAAATTTTACATAGGACTAGCATCAGTTTGTTGATCTTGAGGCACACCGAGCAAAGACATTTCTGAACAACAAGGAAATATTAGGGAAACCAGGGTAAAATGAGCTCATTTGCTCCTCAAGCAGTTCCGTGCGGGCAATGAGACTACGTCCATTCAATTACAGAAATCGTTTCGGAAGACTATGGCCAGAAGGCCCCGTGTCTTCCCATGACAAGGGACTGGCGACCCCACGAACCGTTGTCCTGGAAGGATTTCGACTGCCTTAGGGTACCCCTCCAATCCCAGTTATATAGTTGTTATAGGAACAGTGGGCATTTTTAGCCTTTCAATTGAAAAAAAAAAATTAGTTTTTGTTTGTACTAGTGATTGTGCTGAGATGTTGCAAATTTCTACTTTCCCCAGTGAAATAGTTGTTTATTTAATATTGTACCATAGTTTTCACAAACCAATTAATATTGTATGCGATATTTTTAGTTTTTCGTAGATTACACTAGTTATTAAGGATATTTCACGTGTAACATATAGTGTCATGCGTTACGCGTTGTTATTGATATATTTTTGATTTTCGAATCTCGATTAATGTGATAATATCATTACATGTAAACATATAAAGTGCCGTCACATATGATGCGTTACACCGTTGCAGCGGTCTTTTTGAATTCACTCAAAAATAGACCTTAACCAAGATGTGGACCGCCGTGCTTCTTAATGCTGAAAACCTCTGAAATAATAATGGCATGTTCCTACTCAATCGTAGCCATCCCACTTTGGCCGGTGCGGCGAGCAAACAGCTGATCGTATATTTTACAGTCCCTGTGTGCGTTTCACCCATCGCTAAAAGTTTCCACCCACTCACACAGCTTCCTCGACGATTGAGAAACGTCAAAAGTGGTGATAATTTTTCCTTCTACTCTCTAAGTTCTCGTAGAGGGCATATGGTCTCAGTTGCCGGCCCTTCCATTTTTTTTGAGCTAGGACAGCTGTCTAGCTCGAACAGAAAGAAGAAGAAGAAGTTCTCGTAGCGCGAGTGCAAAATTCGTGTTTTTCTTCATTTATCCAGCTTTTACATCTCATAATTGGACAGATCGCGTGGTATTTAATTTTTTCTATACGTGATAGTTGCAGTTTCCTAGAAAACAAGATCTCCATAGCCGAAAAATGAAATCAACGAACGACTCTTGACAAGCGACCACTCGAGCACTGTTTTACAAGTAATCACTCGTTTCCAAGATTTGCCTCTATCAAAAGTAAATACCAACAAAGTTTTTGTCTTTCTTTGTAACGCATAATGTTTTGATTTTCCCCGCAGACAACAATGGAAGCGATAATCCAAGATCTCAACATCCCAAAACGGCAAATTCGTGAAACGGGCTGCCCCAATCGATTTCAGCTGCTTGCTCACAAATCGTGGCTGAAATTGATTTCCCAAAGCGGAAAAGTATCCAGCGATTTTCCGCTGTACAAAACCGAAGCATTCGAATGGCCCCACGGTGGGCCCAGCAGTGCATGGTCAAGGGTTTACGTCAGCGTAAGTATAGTAAACTGATTTGGGTACATTTTCTCCAGTCAGTCTGGTTGGGAAATTGCGCTTGGTTTCGTAACATAGGTTGCGTCGTGATGCTCGACTCTTTTTCGATTTCGCTTCGCTGTAATGTTTTTATTTTGATGATGCTAATCGATCGAGTCGGAGTAACGGAACGGGCTTGAGTTAATGTTTTTGTGCAAGATTGTTGTGTTCTCATAAAATATCACACACACACGCGTTGGGCGAGAAGCATGCTTTTTGATTTCAACGATTGCACCAATACCAACCTGATTTGTTTTGATATCGCAATCGTCGGCTAAAGGGGAGAATGCACAATTTGAAAATGCATGAGTGGATTGTGGCATGTGTTTTGGTGCATCTCACCGATTTTTGTCGGATATATTAAGGAAATTGAACCTTAGCTGACATGCTCTTCTAGTAATAGAAGGCCTTTTAAAACAGAATACAGTTGAAAGAATTTGCTATACGATGTATGGTCAAAAACAATATACCACATTTTCGACTATTGCCAAACATTCAAACATATTTCCAATAGACATTTGAAACAATCATCTCGGGTTTAAATCTGTATAATTTAACAACCCTTCTTTCCCTCATTCAGGTGTACAAGAAGCACTCCGAGCAAGGTGATTCCACTGCCGCGCAACAAGCTGCTTGCCAACCTCAACAACGGAGACGCGTATCCTTCGGAGAACGAAGATCCGCTGCACTACTCGCAACTGCTGCAGTACGTCTCTCAAACTAATCACAAGAATCTCTGGAAAGCTGCTTATCGCAAGTATGCTGCATCTCGCCCAGCACGTCATCAACAACCGGTAGGAACCGCAAACAACACTCATCAGCATTTGACTAGCATCGGTAATTTCGACAATGGCAATAATTCCACTATCAGCAACAACAGCAACAACAATAGTACAAAGAAACAGCAGCAGGAGAACATTAACATATCAGCGGCACTGTTCCCATATGATTTCGTGCTACGTGAAACGCTGACCCGAAC
>JASCZW010010594.1:0-35962 GCA_034211315.2 Aedes japonicus | reverse complement strand
TGATTTAGGACAATATGTAGCTGATCGAGTTTTACCGTCATCTCTGATCCAGAATCGCATGATGGCTTGAAGCAAAACATTCAGCTGTTGCTGTTACTGTTTCCAACTTTAATTTTTCAACTTGTTATTTGCTCACTCTGGGGAACAAATGGCGGAACGAGAGCCCTCCTGTTTGCCACGCTAATAATGATGATAGCATAATTTGGCGCCAACAAATGGGAGGCTTGTAGTTTATTGTTATTACTTGGCATTACATAATTATAAGCAGAAATACCGTCGGAAACGATTAATTATGCCGGGGCGGAGACTGGCAAAATCATCTGGAAAACTCCCGATACAGGACGAGACTCCTGGAAACGATAACGATAATTGTTTGGGAAGGAAACCACGTGCCTCATGACGCCGGGGCCTTTTGGGAAATTAAAGGGCAAGAGGCGTTTGTTGAAATGGATTTTCACTCCTTCTGGAAACGAACGATACCAATTAATCGCTAATTACTGGTTGGGTATTTGTGCCACTCGATGAGGGCTTTGAAGGATATATTGTGTTATTCTTAGGTTCGAAGTAGAGTAGGGTCAGTTTTAAATTGCTCATATCGAATCGCTAACGACGTTTTCTTAACTAATCCTCTCCTTGGAAATATGGCAGGCTTTTGGTTTTGGTATATTGCATAAGCAAGGAAGTTTCAAAATCTTTCAATTCGAAATACTGAAACCAGCAGATAAATACCACAACCTTCAGGAAGTCTTACTGTGAGCCTTTTACGACTAAGTTCTAAGGGATCCCGCTCTACCGGAATATTGAACGAATTAATTGTAAGCCATACCCAATCGAACTAATCAGTCTCACAAATCCTGTTGATTTCCTCTATTAAGAAATTCATCCGGGTGTGCATTTCGCTCATGTGAAAACGGATTTCTTTTTTTCCATCCCACGTCGCACAATTTTCACATCGATGGGTCGAACTAGCCTCACAGCTAATGGTCTGTATAGGCAATCGTTCTGAATGATTCCACTTAAGCGGGTTGATCTTTCCCTTCTAGGATTTCGAAAAACAACACTGGGTAGGGGTTTCTTCCGCTTGACCCCAAGAGCCTGAGAGGGTTGAATACAGAGCATCCCTTTTCGATTCCGTTGAAAACACATGTGTCGAAGTGTGCCGTTCCATTCCTCCCTTGTGCCTAGTGAGCATCCTAGTGAGGGGTTTGTGGGACTTGATGATGTGTTGTTCATATATAAGGTAGGATGTGATTTTCACTCCATTTGCTGCATGGCTTCGTGTCGTCGCTTATCCGGATCAGGAAAGGGAAAGTTTTGACTCACTTTAGGAATCAAGTGGCAACAAAGCAGAACAAAATAGAAAACCAGCAAACGGATTTCCTTTCGTTGTGGGAGAGTGGTCAGAGGGAAGAGAGGGAGGAGAACTGTAGATTCGATGTTGTTATCGATTCAGTTCAGGGTGACCGCCGGCTAAGATGAAGTGGAGTGGAGCTTACAAAACGCGTAGGAATGGTTGGGATATTATGTTGGGTTGTGGAAACATGTGTTTCTGTTTGAAAATGATGTGTGACTTACTTCCCTTTTGGGGCGACTGTGGAAAAAAGTCTTTGGAATATTTTCTTATCAAGGGCATGCTGATAGTTTAATAAATTTTTCATAGATTAAAATGATTAACGGTATATTAAGTGTACTAACACAACACTAAGAATTAATGAACTTGAGAAATTCTGTTCGAAATGATAAATCGTTCTAACCTAAGAACTTCAATTTACATTGAATCCAGATTGGATTTAGAAGACTGTGTCTGAAATATTTATTGTTAAATCCTTACCACGGAGTCGTCATATTCGAATCCATCCTTATTTCAGTCTTTCGGTAATGGTGCAGCTACAAATCAACACCATATTGAAGGTAGCTGGGTTCGTTTCCGGTGTGGTCTAGGAATTTCAGGTATAACGATACTTACTACATAAAAGGTGTCCCACATCAAATTGCGTCACGGAAAAAACGCAGTAGAAAATTACCCATTGGGTATTTTTTTGAAAATTTGGGTAGAGGTAGTTTAGAGTGTTTTTTGTTGTTGTATTTTAATGGCGTCACCAGAAAAGGAACGTCCCGAATTGATTTTGCGCAAGCACAACAGTAGCCCCGGCAGCTTCCGAGGCTACTGTTCTTCACCACCCAGCACAAGTTTGATGTTCCGGAAGAAGCACGGAAGCAGAAACTTTCAAAGTTTGCCAAGAAATACAGAATTTGTTCAGCAATCTTCTCCGTTCGTGACTACCGAGACTATGAAAGGGAGATCTACCTCGAGGAGTGTCTACAGAAGCGTCTGCTTCTTCTGTTCAAGCAACACGAGAGCCCTAAGATATTCTGGCGGGATCAAGCTTCGTGTCACTATTCAAATGTTGTCCTGGAGTGGTATGAAGCCGATGGGGTCACTTTCGTACCCAAGGACATGAACCCCCTCAACGCACCGGAACTAAGACCCATTGAAAATTACTGGACTTTTACGAAACAGGCACCACGGAAGCATTCCGAAGAGGTCAATTCTGAGGAAGACATGAAGAAAAATTGGGTTTCCGTACAGAAGAAGCTGCAGCCAGATGTTGTACAAAACCTAATGAGTGGAGTTAAGCGTAAGGTGCGAGCGTATGGTTATGGTATTGAAGTTGAATGAAATACGTAAGCTTCTAGAGCGTTATGGGACACCATTTAATCAGACTAATACAAACATGGTACCTGGCCTCTGAAGCTCTCAATTGATAACTGTGGAGGTGCGTTTAGAACGCTAATTTCAAAGTAAGCAACATAAAGTAATAGAGAGTAATGGAGTATACCTCGATAGTACGTACTTCAACTTTCTCACTTCAAATCGAACTTGCCTAAAACTACTGATTGTACCTTAAATCTACAGCAACCAAAAGAAAGAGCAGACGGTTGTTCTTTCTTTTGGTTATATTAGATTCCAGATGCAACTAGTAGTTTTTATGCAATTTCGATTTGAAGTGAGAAAGTTGATGTTTATTCTATCGAAGTATACCAGTATGCTTAAATCACATAAGAATGAAGAAAGTATTGTCACTTTTTTTTTTAACAAAAGCATGTCGAAAAACAACATGTCAAATGAAAAAACGTCGAATGAGAAAAGGTCGAATCGAGAAAAGGTCAAATGGATAGAACTCCGGATGGACAAAATGTAGCCTGAGCAAAAGATCAAATGATTGTAAGAGGAGAATACTGCTCGGACGAAATACTGCAGGACTCAACATTTTAATGACTTTTTTATTAATTGCCAAACATGTACTACAAGTATGGTCATATCTAGGAAGTATTTCTATTCTAGAAGAATCAAAATTATCACATTATTTTGTTTTTTTTTTTTCCTAAAGTTAGCATTAGATTGTTTGTTTCACCTTTTTGTAAAGTTTTAGTTTTTTGTTTTCAGTGTTTGTGTTTTTTACTTCTTCTTTGAACATTTGCAAATAAAAGTTAATATACAGATAGAAGTAGACAATTTGAAATAAAAATAAATGTGTTTTGTAGATCACATTTTAAATTTCCGCTCCCCTTTCCATCCATGAAATTATTGATATTATCTCAAGAAAAACAAATTAAGGAAACCAACGAGATATCTTTTTCCATATTTTGTCTATTGGTCAATCACATAGTTAATGTACATATTATTGCATGAGCACGAGCACGAGCATGATTAACCGCCCGAGGTTGCTTCTCCGTAATTGCCATATCACCTGTTATTACACAAAGAACCAAAAGATGATGCTTGGGAAAAGCATACATCCTCAATGTATAAAAACTGGAAATCTCAAATTAAGGCAATACCGGTGCTGGCCTCGCCCGAATGGTGAGTAATATGTTGACGTTATACTCGCTTTATTGAAAGCAGAGAACACCTCTACACTTCCACGAGATATTACTGGGATGTTGGATAAAATGGTTGTGTTTGCATCGGGATCCGTTTTGGTAAACAATGTGCTGAATTCAACTTACATCGGCACCCAAGTAACAAATTCCATTTTAAGGTACACTTGAAGATGTTTGAAAGACTCATTTGATAAAACCACGCATAAAACTAGATATTCTAACCACAGAGAACAGACATCCAAGCTAGAGTGCCCTCCGTGTGTAAATTTCTGTAACTTTGGTTTGGTGATTCATATGTTGATGGCGCCACCGCGCAGCCTAGAGATTTAATAGGCTGTCAATTTTTAGTTTGGTGAAACCTAGACTAGGCGGCGCTGATTTTCCAACGGTTTCCTTTTGGAAATTTACACAGTAAATTGGGGGAAAAATGTTCGAGCCTGGATGTCTGTTCTCTGTGTTCTAACTAACATCGATAAAACAGCCATAAAACCCTCATAAGTTCCAAAAGGCCCATACTACAGGAGGTTCTCAAAACTTTTTTGACATTCAAGACATGCTTAAAACTATGATAAAACTACCACAAGTTTTGATAGTTTTATGATTTTCCTCTTTAAGAATACTTCCAGTCCGTCACAAATATGTTTCGAAGATTCCATTTTTCGATTCGTTCTGCTGAATGGGGACTTATTTTTTGTTTATAGTGGAAGCTACTAAAGAAAAAAAAATATCGATGTACATATGATATTTCTTCTCCAAAGTGGATACGTATGCAAATTAATTGTAAAATTGACCATAAATGTTTCTGTTTCTTGCCTGCAATTGATAAATTGTTCATGCGGCATTCAGTTCATTGGTGTTTTATAACATAAAAGTTCGAAAATTTTAATGCGCCACTGAATTATTGCTAGAACATTCACTTATTTAAAAAAATTAAAATAGTTGCAAATACAACAATTAGGTGACAGGCTGATAAATTGTTAGATCTTGAATAAATTGTGTCTACAATACATTTTAAGTTTCAAAATGGTTTTTAAACAGCATGGTATGTTCGTAGCAAAAACGAGAGTTTTGTTGCATACTTATGTAAATGGCTACCATTCAAAGGGAATCCAGAATAGCCACGCTCGCCATTTTTTCAATGGTTTTATCTAAAACTACCATAAAACACAAATAAAACTTATACTTCTTGCACAAGACTAACCAGATTTATTTTAGAAGCGCGATAAGTTCATCTTTATTTGTAGATAGATAGCCGTAAAATCAGTGTGAAGAAGGCACATGGTAAACAAAGAAAATGTGAACGTTCAAATCAAAAGTGCCTATGCATAATTGTTATTCTAAGTCATAATTACAGCTTATAATTTATTGTTTTCAATCACCAGCGAAGGTCGATAAAAAAAAACTCTTAACTGAATATGCTAACGATGGTTTTGGGAATAACAGATAATAATATTGCGTCGATGGCTGAAACATCACTTGTGCGAAAAATGGTTTTTCTCTTGATCTATACGTTAAATCTATAGTCGAAAGAAGTGCGCTGTGTAGAGGATCACTGAGTAATTCCAGTGTACTACTTCCGACTTTAGATTGAATGTATAGATCATTGGAAAAATCGATTTTCGCTCAGATGATGAACCAATTTTTACTTGCAACAAGTATAAATATTGTGCAGCCTATTGGGAACTGAAATGCACGACTCGGGAGAATTTAACATTACCATAACATTTTACTATCGTAGTGCACGTTAAACCTTACGTCGAAAGTACTGCGCTGTATTTCCACGGTGGTGCGCCATATAACGCACTACCTGGGACGTTAGGTTAACTTGCGCAACTGGCATAAAATCAATTATCATGAGTTATGATTCTCGGTTTTAAACTGGTGACACATTGCACCATTTAATTTTATTCGTTACAGAAAATAGGACGCATAACGAATCGACCATTCTGCTAAGTCTCAGTAGGCTGCGAATCCAATGGAATCTAGCGATGGAAAAAAAGTGTCGTTGGTGGCTGAGATGAAGGAGTATTCAATATATTGGATAGGTTTCTATTAAATTTCCGGTTGAACGATCCACTATTTAATAATTTATTTCACCTATGGGCGTCCATTGTCCAGTTTGTTTATTTTTCACATAATGTTCTTTTTCAAGAGTATGTGCTCTTATTCGAAATCAAATGGTTCTAAGAGCGTTTCAAGGCAGCATTTTCAAGATACATTCATCTTAAAGAAGAATCTCATAAAACTTTTTCAAAACTTTTATCAGGTTTTATGAAAGTAGCGAAACGATGTCTTGAAAGGGGAAACATGAATAAAACCAATTTGCATTTGAATTGTTACTTGGGCAGCGAATAAGATATTTAACTATTGACCCGATTTATTCTCTGTGCAGAGATGAACATTAAAGTTATTCAAATTTTGGAACCGATTCAAACCAACAGTACCCAGGTAACCAATAAGCATTAGCATATACAGTAAATCAACCCTAAATCTGAATTTCAGATGCTACAATCATTATATTAGAATCTTGAATGCTATCTGTTGTAAAGCTGCATTTCAAATGCTATTTAAATGCTTGTAGCCTGTAATAAGCATTTCGAATGCAAAATAGCATTAATGAAGCATTATCATAGCATTGCAATAAAGCAGCCGTATATTGGGCCAAAAGTGGCATTTATGTTGCATTTAAGGCGACTTAATTGCTTGATAGGCTGCCGTAAAGACGCTTTGGAACTGCTTATTGGTTACCGGGGTAAGGATGATGTTGGGGCCATTAACAAGTGCGGGTATTTTATTTCAGCAGAATACAAAAATATGTTAAAACATCGAGTTTGAGGACCGATTTTAACCAACAGATTTAGGACCGATTCAAACCAACAGTAGAGTTGCTGTTGGAGCCACTCACAAGTGTGGGTGGTTAATAAAGAACAACCTTCTAATAGTAATAAAGCACTAATGATTAACCGTCAATCCAAAATGTATGCAGTATTCATCCGACTTTTTGGCTGCGTCCTGTTATTTACATCCAAGTCAAACTGATATTATCATTTCTTTTTCTTTTTCATTTTTTCGCACGGAAGTTTGCAAATGCGTGGTCTTTCTCCCGAGCAAAAAAAAACGGATTGTGCACAAACGGTGCACCGACAGTGGTCTTTCGATCAGACAACTGGCTAAGGGAGAAGGTGTGAGCGTCGGAGCACTTCAAACCGCACTACGGAAGTATCAACAACACCCAGGTAACCAGTAAGCATTAGCATATGCAGTAAAACAACCCTAAATCTGCATTTCATATGCTATAAGCATTATATTAGCATTATATCAGCATCTTGAACGCTATCTGTTGTAAAGTTGCTTATCAAATACTATTTAAATGCTTGTAGCCTGTAACAAGCATTTCGAATGCAAAATAGCATTAATGAAGCATTATCATAGCATTACAGTTATGCAGCCGTATATTGGGCCAAATGCGGCATTTATGTGGCATTTAAGGTGACTTAATTGCTTGATAGGCTGCCGTAAAGACGCTTTCGAAGATTCCTCGGGACAGCTTAGAAAATCCGGTCCCACTGACCCTACAATTGACAGAAAAGTAAGGGACTATTGCAAGCGTCATCCTCAAGCATCAGCAGCTGTGGCGCAAAAGCTAAGTATTTCGGCGACTAATGTTATGCGTGCTAAGGAGAGAATGGGCTTGAGGGCTCGTCGGAAGCATACGCAGCCAAAAAGAAGCACCAAACAGGCTGAATCCGTGAAACCAAGGGCTCGAAGCTGTACGACAAACCGCTGACCAAAAAATCGGGCTGTGTTTGCAAATGATATAAATGAGACAAAAATTTCTGCACAACTTGAGAACTAATCAAAAACATGGAATAAAATATGGCATTTAGGGGTTTCTGGAGGTAGATTTTTTTTTCTATGGTAGTTTGAGACCCCTCCCTCCTCTGAAAGGGGGAATGAAACAGAAATTGAACCGACCAGCGTGATAATTTGTATACAGGGTTTTTTGGGGCCAGGGGCCTTTGGACGGGGGGGGGGGTGCATGCACATGAAACACAAATTGCCACCAAAATTTGAACCAATATTATTGGGCATGTGGGGATTCTTGGAGGTGGAATTTTATTCTATGGTTGCTCAAGACCCCTCTTGAAGGAGGGGGACAAACGAAACCAAAATTAAACAGATCGGTATAAATATTTGTACGCAGAGGTCGGGAAAGGTTCTAATAATGGCACGAGACCCCCTCTCCTCTGAAAGCGGAGCTCGAGAACTAATCAAGCAAATGAAACCAAATTTGGCATGTGGGGGTTTCTGGCGACGGAATTTTATTCTATGGTAGTTCTTCTGTTGGAGGTGGGCTCGCATACAAATGAAACCAAAATTTTGTACGTGGGGGTTTTTGGGGCCGGGGAAGGTTCTTATGATGCTGCAAGACCTCCTCTATGGGAGGGCTCCTATACATTTAAAACACAAATTTCTACGTAACTCGAGAACTAATCAAGCAAATGGAGTTAGGATTTTTTTCTATGGTGGTTCGAGGCCGGTAGTTTCCACGAAAATGCAGTAGTTTATACGGAATTTATTGTAGATTGCCATTGTAGTTTTAAAAATTGGCTTAGTCATTCAAAGTACTAGGAACTACTGCACTTTTTCTTTCGGTGTAGGTAGCATTGGAAAAAGTGAAGAAATTTCATTTTAAGAACGGCAAAGTAAGGTTTGATCAATTTATGTAACGGAGATACGTAAACAAAATTAAAGACAAAAACGGAATAAAAAAAAGCTCTATAATAACGAAATAACACATTAGCGAAAGGAAATATTTCAACAGAACTCATTTCGAAAAACAAGTATACACTCTCACTATTACATTTTCATTCATTTAGTTGCCAGCGTTGCAGCACTCGTACCGGGTTTAGCTATAGTCACTAGATTCATAGTCTGGCGGATACAACGACGGGAGCCAATTTGAACTGTAACTTAGCGGAGCCAATCGAGCATATCTCGAGTAATTCATGTTCATGGCCTAAACGCCATTTGTAAATAATGACTTTAAATATCGATTTCTCTTGAATCTTAAATCACTCTCGTGAAATAAAAGCAGCATTTGGTTGAAGAATGTTAGTTCTACCATATGGAGTAGTAGGATATAGTGGGATTCTCGTGATTCGTGAGAAATCAACGTCTAAAGTCATCGTTAAGAAATGGCTTTTAGGCCCTTAACATGAATTTCTCGAGATATGCTCGATTGGCTCCGCCAACTGACAGTTCAAATTGGCTCCCGTCGTTGTATCCGCCAGACTATGAATCTAGTGACTATAGGTTTAGCTAGAGCAAATTGATCTTCAGTCGTATTTCCTCACTTCGCTATTGTCAAAATGTCAACATTGTCACCATGTTTCAGCTGGCAGTCTTTTGTGATCATATGACTCGTGGCCAGCGGTTAGTCGCATCCTCATTCGAAGTTGTCAGCATACCATTTGAAGCCCGGCTAGGTTATTGCAAGACAATCAGTCAGACATCAGTTCATTTTTGAATGCATTAGGCTTGTTCGCGACAAAGCTGGACACCCTTAAATATGTATCTCTGGAAATACTTCATCGACGCGGCAATATTTCACAAACTGATGAACGTATGTCTGTTCGTTGTGTAAAATTAATTTTTGGGGAGACTACAAGCTTTAAGATCGAAGATGGCGTCGAGAGAAGAGCAAGTGTGAACAGCAATTGTGTGCGGTCGCAATAAAAATCCGGATTTGTCAGTAAGAAAACATACAAAAAGCTTGGTTTTCCTGCAAGCACTGTCCATATTATACTGACATGCAACGAAACGGCGTAAAGGAGCATTTCAAGATGAAGAAAAAGGCCAAGTTTACCTAAAACATATTTAGTTTGGCAGGCAATATGCAGCTGTGGTTGAGCAAGCCAAAGCTTCTTCACTACCGGAACGGTAATCAAGGAAACATACCGTGAAGAATGCCTAAAGAAGCGATTGTTAACATACATACGCAACCATGACGCTCCCTTGCTGCTCTGGCCTGATTTGGCATCTTGTCACTACGCCAAAGATTTTTTTTGAATAGTATAAAGCGAATGGTGTCCATGTTGTACCGAAAGAGGCGAGGAGCTGCCCGGAGCTGCGACCTATTGAGCGGTATTGGGCTCTCGTGAAGGCAGAACTTTCTCAATATAAACACCAAGCTACACCTATAGAAACATTTCGAAAATCTTGGACAAAAGCAGCTAAATCGGCTGCAGAGAAGTCCGCACAGACCCCAATGCACAGTGGGAAAAAATGAACCCAAATTCCCAAGTAAGAGAAACCGCTGGTTTTTTAACCAAACCAAATGCAGTACTGAAGGGAAATGGGCTAATAAATCGATTGGCGTAAGTTTCGTGTTGTGTAGAGCACGGGGAGTGGCTCGTTTTGCCCCAATTCATCCTAAATTAATGGTTTTTCTCCATTCTGCTCATGTAGTTGCAATCTCCGCAATTTATTGTGAGTGAAAATGCATATCGTTTACACATATCATATTAAGAAACTTTACAGAGATAATATCATGGCCCGTTTTACCCATATTCATTCTATATGTTTGATTTTTCTTGTTACATTCCGAACAGCAGCGATCGTCACAAATTATTTTTGCTGGAAAAGTTTTTAACCCCACAGAATATCTGCATAGAAGTAACTTTAACATAGAGGCGACTTTGCTTGTTTTTGGATCTTGTACATAGACCGCTTTGCCCCAATATCCCTTCAGTTGATGGTTTTTCGTCTTTTTGCTCATAAAGTTGCAATCTCCGCAGTATATTTTAATTCAAAATGCATACATTTGACATATATCACATTTAGAAACGCAATAGGGATAATTTCATGTTGTGTCTGATCCGGTTTATCCCAGTTAAATTATTATAATCTATCACGGAAGAAAAAGAAATTGAAGTTGGGGCACGACAATAGCAATGGCTGGAATGAACTCGAAAGTTCGTAGTTTCTTCATGCAGCCTAATTAAGTAACTATAATTAGTTTTAAGATGACTTATAATGCATAATTTAATTTATAAAAAATGTATCTTGCAGTGAACTAACAGCTGTTTGTTTTATTCAAAATTTAATCCAGATTTTGTCGCGAACAAGCTTTACTCGTGGTGGCTCGTTTTACCCCTGCGGTGCAATTTAAACCTTTTTTTTATAGACCTTAATAATCCCCTTAATTTTACTTTCTGACATCGTTCGGCTTTAGGTTAATATGTCATTATATTTTAATCATAGCATCCGAGAAAAAAGAAGCCCCTTTTTTCACAGTGTAACCCTAACAAATCAAAACCGAAAAGAGGGTCATCATCCTGTGCGGGTGACAAGTGTCCTTTTGCTTTGAAAACCTTTGTCTTTCCAAACAGATACAACATAATCGGTTTTATCCGTGTCTTATTTAACCAGCTTCGGCATTGGTCATGTTTTCGATCCCCAATCTTGCTGGGGCAGATTTGCTCGGTTCGGTCTTTGACCGGATCACGGAGTTTGGGATGGGCATGACATCAAGACGACTGTTTTTTGCCTCCTTTTTTTCGTTTATATTTGGCTTCGATAGACTGATTTGCCGAGTTGGGAAAGGAGACGGAGAAAGGCTTAAACAGTTTAAGACTGACATCAAAGTTTATGAGCATTGTCTGAGCTCGTCTTGATGGTTGTTGTTTTTGCCACCGGAATCCTTCAACGCAAAATGTTTCCACTCCTCTGAGCGAAAAGCCCGTTGATTGATTTCGGGTTCAATATACCCCCAGCCTGTGCCACTTGTTTCTGCGGGGTGGCATTTTGTCTTCTTTATTGGATTGATGGTGTTGATCCTTGTAAGGATTTTCTTTTTCAATTATGATGATAATTTCATTGGACGTTCTTGAATGTTTCAGCATCATTGGTTTCGTGTTGGATTACTATTTAACCTGCGGTCCAAACAGAAAGCAGTTGATCTCTTGCACCCAGCGCACTTTTCTAGTAGAAGTTGGCTTGAAACTGCACGCAGCGATATGATAGAGAAACTTTTTAAATGCTATTTTAATTTACACTCTTGGAGCGGCGGAACTGCTTTTCCCATTTTCAACTTCCTAGCGAAAGCTGGGGTGCTATTGCGTCGATGATTGGTTTGAGGTTAGTTTTTGTAGTACAACCCCCTGGAAACACAATTGCGCAACTCGTGACACGTCCAACCCATATTTAAGCTTTCGACGTTGGCCTCAGTTGCTCAATCTATCCCATATCCCCTATAACCAAAAGTCACACCAAGTGATGGTGTGATGCTGTTAGCTGGTATAGTTGATGTTATTTTAAATGTTGTTCTATTGAAACTGAACTATAAACATAGCGTGGCGCGAATGTAGAGCAATCCTTTCTGAAACGGTGCTGTGGGGGTTTGTTGAAAATTAGCCTAAAGGCTGATGATGATCGTTCCTTTCTACTTTTGTGGCTGTTTTCCGCCTTCGTTGCTTACTATTTTCCGCGTGCTACTCGTTTCTTAGTTTTCCTTTCATCGAGTTGAATGTTTAACTTTTCTCCAGTGGGTACAATGAGTAATTGTTTTTGGAGTGTAGTTACGCTTTTCTCATCGTACCTAGGAATGGGGGAGATGATTGTAGAACTTTTGAATGGTAATCACTTGCCTCTTGTTTGAGTTTGCCACCTTACTGTGGCTGTATCAGCTGGTTGAAACTGGAGAAGTGTAATTACAAAGTGGTTTCACTTAACTTGGACTCGATTCTTGAATGTTTTCAAAATGCATCTGGGTGGTGTGTGATATTGATGGCCGGTGTCTGAAATCCCGAATAAAAATAACCATACAAAGAATACGTTAACGACAAAATGTTTTGCTGATCATTAATTCTATTGGTAATGTGTCAGACCAATGAAATAAACGTTTTAAAAAAGAATAATTAAAATTTACATCAATCTTAAAACAACACAATTAATAATAACTGACACAAATTTTTTGGGAAAAAGTTTTATATTTTATTTTTAGGATACTGAACAATTTCCCATTTTTTTTTGTTGATGTCCCGATTTACTATTTACTATTAATTATCGTAAAACATACAATTCTTATTGTATCTTATTGTCAGTGATAAAAGGATTAACTGTACATACTATCAGCTCTATTGTATGATTGAAATTAATTTTATTTTGCTTCCGTGGGTCTTTAAGGGTAATTACGTTGTTTTTTTTTTTTATCTAGACTACCTTTTATGGCAAGGGTGGGATGTCAAATGAAAATTTGAAAATAGTGGCCGCCACGAAATATTGAAAAAAATAAACGCTAATAACTTATTTCAACTCATAAGATTTTTAAGATGTCTACATCAATTGGTTGGAATTTTTTTCACGTATCAATTCAATGATCTTAAATTATCATTTAAAATTGTTAGCTATTGAACGCTATATAACGCAAATAAGAGGTTTTGCTTTTTTCTGACTTAATTTGGTAAATGCACACTTAGAAAATATCACCGAACTCGGTTCAATTTTCTACCGAACAACATCGGTTACCAACAAAAAACCGAAAAAATGTTTAAATATACTGTTTTTCGGTGTATTTTTTGAGCCAAACCCGAATTTCAGTTACTAACCGTTGGTTCCATATTTTTGCTTGTTGGCTCCACCACAAGACCCCAACATCCCATCCTTTAACACCTTATTTCCAAAACATACAAACAAACAAAAAAAAAAAGATAAAAACTAACCCCCACTGGAACAGTTGGCCTCATTAGTACGCTTGGCTATTGAGTGAGTCTGTTCCAGCCTCACGATTTGCCACCTAGTCTCTGAACATTCGAGTAGTGGATCTTTCCAGTTTTCAACTGGAGCGAGAAAGAATTTCCCCGCCCAGTTTCGACACTCGCACACAGACTCAGACCCACAGTGTCAGAACCCGATGAACCAACAGAGTGAGATCCTCAAACGTCAACCTTCGGGTATGTTCGGCATACGCTTGATTTTCTGGAGGTTTGACTTTTCTGCGATGCCGATCCAAGAGTCTTCTTGTGGTGACTCCGGAACGGAGTAGTAGTGCGCGCGGTATTCGTTGTAGGCTAGGGAAAAAAGTAGTGGAAGTGTTTTATTCTCGGTTGTGCAGAATACGCCGGTAAAACCGGTGAGAGTTAGATTGGTGGTTCCAAACCCAGTAGGAGAACGACACCGAGAACAATAGTATTAGCCAAGTGGAATTAGTTAGAATAATAGGTTCGAAGAACCCCAAAAGAAAAAAGAAGGTCCCAAGAAGGGGCCTTCTTTCTTGATCTTTTTCCCATTTCCGGAGGCAGGTGCCCCAGGCTGAGAACATCAAGGCTTGGCGTGGTTTCGAGTGCGTCGACCGCCATTTTGAATACGGTTTCCTCAGCACGAGGTCATATCCAGCATCAACCGCCATTTTCCGGATACGTTTCCGTCGCCATCATCCAAACGTCATAGCGACGGTCACGAAAGCCACCGCCACAGCTACCTCCTCCACCGTCGCCACTGCTACATCCGTCGCCACTACTACATCCACTAACACGGCTACAGAGTCAGCCACCGATATCGCTACGACAAACGGCGACATCACCCGCCACCGCCACGGCGATCAGATAGATCAACGGCGACATCAACCACCCCCACCACGATTATATGCGACAAACAGCAACAGTAACAACCACAGAAACAGCAACAACCATGACGACAGCAACAGCAACAACCAACGACAGCTACCGCAACAGCCAGAACGACAGCAACACCAACAGCATGCAACATTAAACAGCAAGTACCCCATAGCGTGACGTCACAGAAAATAAATATGTTTAGTAAATAGAAATTGGCTGCAGGCATAATTAATTACCGAGCATAGCCCTAGGGTAAAGTATTTCCTCTACTATTTGTATTGTTCGCTTTGTTTCGGGCTCATAACGGAGCCATCAATCCTCGCCTTTCTAGAGTTTCCTTTGAAGAGTTCGGAAAAATTGTTGGTTCTCGGTTTTGTTCATTTTCGGCTTGTCTGTAGGATGATTTCAAACCAGAAACTGATACTGCTTGTAATGTCAGATGCTTGGTGTGTGATGTGTGTGACGGAAACAAGCAGTTAAACGACCCAGCTTCCCCATTCCTAGAGTTGGCGAGTAACAGTTTTATAAGCCATTTGGTAGTATGTACGACGGAAAGTTAGACAACTCATTTTATTAATCCAGAAATTGAGAAATCGAGGGCTATCGATGTAATGTAGGTCTATTAGCAACAAATTTGGTCTATTTGTGGATGCAGTTTCGTCCTATTCGATAGATTTGTTGTTAAATGTAGTCTTCGTTAGATTTTTTTATCCTCATTTTCTGATCGGAGGCTTTGCCAGCTCCACCCAACGAACAATGTCCCAAAATAAACTATAATATGTTGAGAGTATGCAACGCAGCATGCCATAACTAGTCAAAGCAACATTTTGCACAATAACATTTTCAATTTTCATTAGTCTTTCTTCAACATCAGATTAATAAAGACGTTTCTGATTGTAGTCTAGTTCTTTGAAGTCCAGTCCGATTGTCTCCATGCCAATAGGTTATGGGCTCAGGCTAGCGGAGTTGGAACTGGTGAAGAAAAGAGCTATTCAAGATCCACCGAGATGGGAGAAAGGCTCGTGTCGTTCTCGAAGCTTAATGGCTCCAACTACGATAATTGGAGCTTCAGAATGAAGCTTTTGCTGACCAAGGAAGGCAACTGGACGGCTGTAGCAGATGCTAAACCGGAACCAGTCACGAGCGTGTGGAAGACCAAGGATGAGCAAGCGCTGGCATCGATCGGATTGGCCGTGGAGGACAACCAGTTAATCCACATAAGGAAGGCCAAATCGGCGGCGGAAGCGTGGAAAGCTCTAAAAACGTTCCATGTAAAGAAAACGCTGACGACGAAGGTTTCTGTGATGCGGAAAATCTGCAGCTTACGCCTGGAGAAACGCAGAGATATGGAAGTGCACTTGTCGAAGATGGCGGAGTTGTTTGAGAAGCTCAACAATTTGCAACCGGAAAAAATCCAGGATGATCAGTGGCTGGTCGCCATTTTATTCAGCAGTCTGCCGGAGGAGTACGAGACGTTGGTCACCGCTCTCGTAGCCCGACCGGAGGATGATCTGACCCTGAATGCAGATTCGAAAGCCGAAAAGGATCGGTGTTTCTTTTGCTAAGAGTTGGGCCACCAGAAGGTAGACTGTTAAAAATTTCGAGCATGGAAAGCTGCAAAAGGAAGCGGACCTGTAACTAAGCTACCAAAAGCGGTAGCCAAGCAACACAAAATCAACCACATGGAGCAGCATGACGATGATGATCACTACGCGTTCCTCACTGGATGTTCGAATCAAGCGGAGAACCAATGGATTTTGGATTCCGGTGCGACTTGCCACATCGGAAATTATCGGGACTTCTTCGAGAATCTGGACGATGCAGCTACGGAGGATGTTTGGGTCACCAACGGGACGAAAGCACGTTCGAAAGGTCGCGGTTCTGGAAAGATACCTGTTATCAATGGTGCTGGTCAACGACGTGAAGTGTCAATTGACTGCGCTTTGTACGTTCCAGGAATGAAGTCGTACTTGTTATCTGTGAAGCGGCTGGTGCAGAAGGGATTCGTCGTCACGTTCGATGCGAGTAGAGCGAGAATTATGAGAGGTGAAAAGGTCTACGCGACGGCAGAGTCCGTTGGAAATTTGTTCGTACATTAATTGTTATGTTATGTATTCTCCGTGCGAGGAGTAACGATTATGATGTAGAAGGAGATGTTCGCTCATCACCATGGGGCACCAAGAGTGAACAACAATGTTTTTGGCTAGAATGAAAGATGTGAAGAGAAAGTGTTGAAAGGTCCGTCAGAGTGCGGAAGGTAGGAAAATTAACAGATGTTTTTGAAAATTGAGCGAAAGGGCATGTATCCAATGGTACTCGAACCATGGACGTCAATCTTTGCCTAACATCCCACTGCGGGGTAGGTTGTAGCGACGGAACAAGTCCGCCACTTCAACAGGCAAAAATTGACGCATGGAAAGACGCTCATGTACCACTGTGGCTTGTATAGTTTATTCTTAGCGATCTATTGTATGCACTCTGTTTACTGATGCGCACATGGGAGAGGAACTCTCTCCTTTTTTGGGTTTGTTTTGATTCGCACCGACTACGAGTTGTAGAACTATCAAAGGTGCGTATTTTGATTTATTAATTTTGCCGCTAGCTTTAACCAACCAATAGTTATTGAAGTTTTTTTTATAAAACTATCCCAGATTCAAATGTATTTTTTTCAAGATATAGAGATAACATATCTCAAGTTTTCACATATGTTAAACAATATGAATTTTACTTTCAAACAACGTCTTTTGTGATTGCCCCAATCATAGAAATCAACATTTGAAAAGGGCGTATTTTTTGTAGAAAAACTTCAATAACTATTGATTGGTTGAAACTAGCGGTAAAATTGGTATTCCAAAGTACGCGTCTTTAAAAGTTATAAAACTGGTCCCAACACAACTTTACGGCGGGAATTGAAATAAAAAAGTTAGGGCAGAAAAACCATTTTTTCTGGTACACCCTAAGTTGATGAGGGAAAATTGCTCTAAATCGGTAAATTTTTAAGCTACCTAAAAATTTTTATATGAAAATTCCATGAAATTTTCTTCGCTACAACTTTGCGCAAGAGTGTAAACGTCTATTTCTGCAAATAAAAAAGTTAGTTTTTGTAATTTCGTGAAAATGGGGACCACCCTAATTTTAATCAACATCACAAAATGAGTCTTAGTAATTCAAACCATGTTGTTGAACATCACTTTGCTGTAAAGTTTCAAGTTTAGGCGCTGAGAGCATGTTTCCTCGTAAATTCGTAATCTGGACCATAGTGCACTGTTAATGATTTTCAATTGCCAACACTAAAAGCGCCCTAGCGGTGCGCGAGTGGCCTACCAATTAACTTTTAGTCAGCCTTTAGGCAGCGATTACAATCCGATAGAATTATCAATTCATTATTCAAGTTCGGGATCGTGACAGCCATCTTTAAGACGCTGTAAAGAATTTGGACAGTACGTGCTAGCAATTCCTCCGTTGAAGAATGCGGCTCCTACCGGTTCTGTTGAACGATCGGGCGTATTTTCTGGGGAGGGGTCACATGCTCGATGCTTTTCTTCACGCCCTACACAATCGTAGGCTCTATTGCGTACCACACATGGTCATTCTGCCTAACAAGTTGACTGACAGCGGGGAGCGCTGTACCTGTTAATTATTTGAGGGTCGTTGAATCAGCTGAAGAGTGATGTTGCCAAAAATTTTCGCAACTATTCGGATGGCAGTCCATATGACTGTGCTGCCAGCAGTTCGAATGGTAGGGGTTGGTAGTGGTTCTTCAAAATTTTTTAGTAATGCTACGCTAAATTCTCGCGTAGAATAGTTTGCACTGTCTTTGGGCCGATTTTCACTGATTTTGCCGTTTTTGGACTGACCGTCTAGAATCTCGTTTTTTCCTATGATGAGATATTATTTCGTTCCGTGTGGTCCTTGCACTCCTCCTTCTGCCTCTTCCTGGACGGTTCTCCAAACTTCTAAGCTCATTGTACCGTTTCATAACAACTTAAATTGTTTGAAACGGAATTTTCATTGCTTTTGCGATACATATCGAACTAAGCTAAATTACTGCAACTCGCAATGGCTTTGACTTCATAGCAGCACGGAACGTGAACTGATTGCAACGAAACTTTCTGTATTTGTTTTTGATTCATCAAGGTAGCAATATGCACAGGTTTGCTCATTTCTGCATGTGTCAAATTCGAGCACTACACTGAAAAAAAAATCCAGTATAAGACAAGGTTTTAGAAGGAATGGAGGTACATACAAATTGCTTTGTATGCTACTTATACAACTAGATGCCATTCCATGACTCTTACTTACTTGCTTACTGAACTTCCCATAAGCCCGACACATGTAAATCGTCAAAAACTTAAATCTCTCCCCACATCACGTCACCGTTGCAAAGTTCTCCGCGAAGTATATTATCCGCATCATAATACTAATAGGAAAAGAAATAAGAAGCTGTATTGGCGTTAACCAGCTGTTACAAGGAGAATATCATCTCTCCGACGAGGCGTATAATTTATGCACACAACAGTTGATGTTGATGATGAATTTATGCTTCCTGTGAATGGCGAACAACCGAAACAACTTTTCGTCAATGCAGGAATCTGGGCAAATACAGATTGCCCAAAAGAGGAACATGGCTTGCTCATTTTTGACTTAGCCGAAGTTCCACCTACAATTACACTTTTGTTGAGTTCTAAGGACCAATCTGCTGTGCTAGGAGTGAATGCGCTTCGTGGCCATTAGCTTAGCTCAACCGCTTTCGAAAACCTTCCTCAAGATGCTGGATAGCACGAAACTAGTAACATGTTCTGTCTTCCGGATTGTGTTTCTTGATTGCACTCGCTCATCCAGTTTTAGCGGCAGCGTTGCAAACTCCGACAGCATCCACAACGGCAGCAAGCAATCCCCACAACACTCTGACGCTGCTTCTGCTGATAGTACACCCTATAAAGTGTTCAGAGTACACAAAACCCGGCAAGAACTGAAATATGATATCGCATTTAAATGCGGTTTGTGCTAATTAAATATTTCAATTAAAACGACAAAATGATTTTAATTTACATGAATTAACTGTTCGGTAGGAAGTTTGCTACACTGCATCGGGTCTGTCGTATTCGTGGCCGTGTTTTGCCACAGAACTGTGGAGTTGCGCTTCCGCCAGGAGGGAAAGAACCAGCGTCGAGCTCAAAACTTGGTGGTATGAAAAGTTGACGAAAGGAAAAGTGCGACTGAAAAGAAGTTTTCCGACGCTTCATTGTTCGGGCTGCCGCTTGTCGTTGATGTTGAAGAATATCCTCTCGGATGGTAGTGCTGTGACGCATTAAATAACAGGAAACAGCTAAACGTACCCTTTGAATCCCCTCCGTTATCGATTTGTCAGATTTAATCATTTTCAAAAAGCACAATTAAATTGCAGCTCCAGTTGAATAAATGAAGCCGAATGGTTTCACTAACTGAATTCAAGACAACTGATTACATATCAATTATTTACATCGCCGTCCTTTGAAGGGTTCCTCCGCAAACAGCGAGTTATTTTGTAGTGATTCTGTTCCTGCATCGAGCTTTTCCAACCCACAACCACCCACCGCACATCGGACGATGACAATGCAGTGTGCGGCACTCCGTCCGACAGCGAGCGCAATTCGTATTCGTCTTGCATTCTGATGCTGGCCGCAGCAGACAACAACTTTGGGTGGTGGTCACCACAATCGTTGCGAATAAAGTCGGAGTAGGATATCTCCTCTCCACCCCCACCCTCGCTCTAGCCCCCGCAACGACGACAATCTGCATGTTCATTTTGTTCCCGATGACAGGCAACACGATGCAGCCGTCGTCGCCGTAGTCATTTCGAACAAGGGCGATGACGGGTGGATGTGACTCACTTCTGTGCGGACTGTGCTGCTGTTGTTGTTGTTGTTGTTGCTTGCTGTAGGGACAAATTGATGATGCGAGACAACTCAGCGACTTTGTCCTACCGCGAGACTAAGCAAATGCACATTGGGCGCAGTGGAAATAGACTGGAGGTGGACAATTAATTATACGATGTCTTTAGGGTGGGAGATTGTGAGGCTGGGGTTGGGGAAGAGTTGGTAAGATCGGAGAACGGCTTTCTAGATAGGTTTAGTACTCTGATATTTTCAATCGGCAATTGTTCAGTGAAGCTGTATACCGAAAACTACGTAGCTGTTAAATTGTGAGCTACCTACTTACCTGAGGTTATGCTTGCGATCGAACAAATCACAGCTTATTTTGGAGACTTCGCTACATTGAAATGAACAAGTATTATGCATAAAAAAATGTTTGCTGGAGGGTGCTTTGTTCTCAATACCAGGGGTGGCTCAAAACAGCGTCTGTTTTTCATGTTAGGAGCGGCTGACCATCGTCCTCGTGCTTGCGTGGGACTTCAAACAGTGCACAATGGGCCTCCTGTGGGACAGGGGGTTAGGGAAGGCCCTATAAGCCTAGGGAAGGCCCTATTGCGGGTTTGCAATCATATCTTGAGAAATTCGCATGATTCAGAAAAGGAAGTTTTGCCCATCTTGATCCACAAGTGGTTGGCAGACAAATACATAGATCGCAACAAATTTATCACTGTTCCGAAGCAACTGGATGGTCTTTGATTAATCATCATATCAACATTTCAATATGGGCGAGTCGATTCCACAGAAAGCCGCAAAGCTATTGGCCACTGATGGAAATACGCCGTCAAGTGTTCTATTTTTGTTACTGCGAGTTCTCCTCCAGCTCCGAGTCGAGAGCTCGGACACTGAAGAAGTTTGTAAGTCGCAGACAAAATAAAGGGCGAACACGAAATTATTGCGACATCGAAAATGTCATGCCAATTTTCTTATAATGTTTAGAATCAAACCAAAATTTTAGGGTAGTTTTAAACATATATTTACTTCAAAATCAAAAGAAAAGTTAATCGATGGAGCCTTGAGTGTAAAATTGAACGCATGTTCGCTTGATGCCCTCCATCAAAGTCTTGACAGTGTCATCCGGTACCAGTTTCTCAGTTTTTTTTTCCATTTTCTTAACATGTCCTTCTCGTCTTTGACTGTCTTCTTGCTCTTCCGAAGTTCCCGCTCCATCAATGCCCAGTACTGCTCCACCGGGCGCAGCTCCGGACAGTTTGGCGGATGCATGTCCTTTGGAACAAAATGGACAGAATTGGCCTCGCATACCACTCAGGACACTTTTAGAATAGTGGCATGATGCCAAATCTGGCCAAAATAGCGGAGCTACGTCGTGCTGCTGCAAGAACGGCAAAAGGCGCTTCTCGAGGCACTCAGATTTGTAGATCTCGCCATTTACTGTGCCCTTTGTCACGAAAGGCTCACTCCTACAGTCCGGAAGAGCAGATGGCCTGCCAAATGAGATATTTGGAGGCGAACTTCGACATTTTCTTCTTCTTAAATTTGTCGTCCACATAGAACTTGCTCTTGCCGGTGACAAACTCCAACCCCGGAATTTGCTTAAAATCGGCTTTTATATACGTTTCGTCGTCCATCACACAGCAGCCATATTTTGTCAGCATCTTCTCGTAGAGCTTCCGTGCCCTGGTTTTAGCCGTCGATTGTTGCCGCTCATCGCGGTTGGGAAGTTCTGTACCTTGTATGTATGTAGTCAGCTCTCTTCTTTGCATTTTGGGCCTTGGCTCTGCTCCTTGCCATGGTACAACGTCATACGCTCCTGGAACCGCTTCAACACTCTGGAGACGGTTGAATGGTGAATCATTCAACCTTTTTCCCAACTGCCGGTGCGACAGGTCAAATTCAGGTGTTTGGAAAGAATTTGTTCTCTCGACTCGCGTTTTGTTCCACCTCCATTTTCGTTGAATCCAGAAAACACGACTTCGAGTTTGACAGCATGTAAACAATACATATCAATGAGAAAGTGTGCAAAATTTGGTTGATTTTTGCCCAATGGTAAAAAAGTTATGCCCTGTTGAATGTGTCGCAATAGTTTCGTGTTCGCCCTTTAGGCCTATCTGTCAAAAGATAATTTTTTCTGTAGTGGATTTTCGCAGATTTGCTCTCCTATACTAGTGATTGGATTTACTAGTGTTGGTTTAAAAAGTGTTTCAGTTATATTTTTTTATTTTTAAAAGTGATCCAAGTGAAGTGTTAAAATTTTCCTAGTTTTCCAAATTATTCTCAAATTTAGTTCTACCCCTTTAGTAGGAGTTATAATATTTTTAATAAGAACTGGGCGAGCGATGAGATGTCAAAATTATTAAAGTGTTTATAGTAGTTTAATTTTAATTTGATCTGTAAAAATTTTGTTTCTAGATGAAGCCTGAGAGAAGCAACCGCATGTCGATACGGTTTTTCTACATAGTATTGAATGTGCTTGAACAAGTGATGAAACCCATTTAAAGGATAAAATTGGCAAACAAATATATTTTCTACGTTGTTCTATGCCTTCCAAACATTTTTTGAGCTCAGATCTTGATGATCTACATGGTCAGTAAGACGATTTACGATGTCTAAACCGTTCTCATTACCTCAGAAACGACAAAACCCCAGGAGAAAGCGAATCCGTTCGCTAAAGGCAGCCTAGTGAGGTCTCCACCGCGTAAAACGGTGGGATTTGGCATGTCCGACACTTGCGAAAGTACCACGGAATCGGAAACAGGTGCCACCAAGCTAGGCGTGACCATGGATGGGCCAGGACTCATCCGGGCCATGGATAGGATGCGGGAAACCCTTCCTAAAGTGATGGAGGTGTCCGAGCAGTTGGATGTGATTATCGACTTTACGTCATCGCGCATCAACATTATTATGGCCTTGAAACTGACGGCGGGTCCAGAGGGTCCATCCTCGCTAGCACCTCCGGCTGGCCGCAAAGAGAGAGGCCTCGGCGCTAAGCCCAGTGCCAAAGGCGCGACATCCAGCTCGAGATTTTTCTCAACCGCTGAAGGGGGCCCGAGTGGCAAGCAGACACTATTGCAAAGCGGGGACGAGCGACGACACCAAACGTGGCAGGGATAGCCACTGGACCAAGGTCCGAAAAAGTGGAATAAGACTAAAAAGAAATGGAAAAGCGACAGGTGGGCTACAAGTGTAACCGCGATGAGGCCCTCATCGTCAAGAGCGAGGCGTCGAAGTACTCCGAGGTCTTGAAAGCGATTTGTGGGGACGCTAAACTGGTGGGGCTTAGGCGCAGATGTGCGGAGTATACGCCGTACATGCACCGGTGAGATGCTCTTGGAGCTACAAAAGACAACAGAGCAGAAGGCCCAGGTTATAGATACGTAACAAGACTTAGGCCTTAGGTGAGGGTGCGAAGATACGCGTCCTCGTCTCGCAGGTGATGATCCAGTGTTAGAACCTGGATGAGATCACCGAGGTAGTCTCCACTGCACTGAAGGAACAGTGCAAGGTCGAGGTTACCACCACAGACATAACGGGAAAAGACTCAGGTGGCAACCATGAGGGTAGCGGCAGTCGACGTGGATGCGGCGTTGAAAGTGGCGAAGGTGAAGGTGGGATGGTCTATATGCCCACTTAGCCTACACCAGCCACCGAAGGCATGCTTCAGATGCCTAGAGAGAGGGCACATGTCCTGGGTCCACAAGGTGCGAGATTACAAGGGTCCCCCCAAATGCTTGATGTGCGCCGGAAAACCGGATGATAAGCACGCCATGCCCAACTAAACCTGAACCATTGTGTGGCTACCCAGCAGCTGCTGTGTCAGACAGTTTGCGAGTCAGCATCGCATATCGCCATAATTTGCAACCCATATCGCATCCCAGCTGGCAACGGCAACTAGGTTGCGGACTGGTCCAAGATGGCGGCATTATGGACGACGGGCAAGCACCCGGTTCAGGAAAGGTGAACCTAGCGAACATGGGTACCAAGAGAACCTACAATAGAAACGGAGTGGAATCAATAATCGATATAACTTTCCCTAAAGAAGGAGATAAAGTCCAGCAAGCAAGCCTGTTTTGTGGGCCTGTGTCAAAAGGCCAATACAAATCCGTGGGATCACTCCTATCGGGAAGTAATCGCCAAAACCAGAGGAATGGTGGCTCCAACCGTGCAATCACCAGAGCTGCTACAGGTGATCGTTCTGGGAATCTTTCCGAACCACGACCCCAGTCCATGTCCTCCGCTGCCATAGAGCGCCCCAGACCTTAACGCTATCATAGCGACGGGAGGGTGAGCGGCTCAGCCGAACACCCGTGATTACGTGGGCATTGACAACGGCACAACGGAGGCCAGCGACGAGGCGACGGTGACAAACGAAGAACTCATTGCGCAAAGTCGCTAAAGGTGATCAAAGCGCATGGACCGGATGGTATTCCGAACCTGGCCATCAAGACGGCTGTCTTGCTGGATCCCGAAATGTTCAGGTTGGTGATGCAAACCTGTCAAACAATTCAGACCCTTTTGTTGCTACCAAAGACAAGAAAGCCACCAGGAAATCCATCGACATATAGACCTATATGTCTGTTGGATACAGAGGGTAAGGTGCTCGAGAGGGTAATCCTCAACAGACTGACAAAATACACGGAGTGTATAGGCGGTCTGTCGAACAACCAGTTTGGCTTCCGTAAAGGGAAGTCAACGGTGGATGTCATTCTGTCCGTCACCAAGACGGCTGAAGTGACAATCCAGCGCAAGAGGCGAGGAGTACGCTACTGTGCAGTGGTCACCCTTGACGTGAGAAACGCCTTCAACAGCGCCAGTTGGGTGGCTATCGCCGACACGCTCTAGCGCCTTCACTTTCCTGGGTAACTGTACAAGATTGTTGGAAGTTACTTCAAGAATCGCGTACTGGTATACAACACAGAGGCAGGCCAGAAACGTGTCCAGATCACCGCAGGCGTCTCACAAGGTTTGAACCTGGGTCCGGTGTTATGGAACGCGATGTACAATGAGGTACTGCGGCTTTAGTTCTCGAACGGGGTGAAGATAGTCGGGTTCGCGGACGATATCACCCTGTTGATATGTGGTGAATGCATCGAAGAGGTCGAGCTAACGGCCTTGCACTCCATCGGCATTGTGGAGAGATGGATGAGATCCAGGCAGGAGCTAGCTCACCATAAGACTGAGGTCACGGTGGTGAATAATCGGAAATCGGAGCAACATACGACGATCAGTGCAGGTAACTGCACAATAGAATCGAAGAGGTTCTTGAGGCATCTTGGGTCATGATCGACGATAAGCTGTCCTTTGTCAGTCACGTCGATTACGCCTGCAGGGAAGGCTCTATGGCTATATCGACATTATACCGCTTGATGAAGAATAGCTCGGCAAGGGAGTAAGCGTAAACTCCTTGCAAGTGTCGCCCTGTCCATACTTAGGTAGGGTGGGCCGGACCCACCGACTAATCCCGTAATTTAGCGGGTAAGTTGGTAGGCGACACGGCGAAGTGGACTTCCACTTAACGCAGTTATTGTCAGGCCACGGCTGTTTTAGACAAAACATGCACAAATATGGGCATGCACAGTCCTCCGCATGCAGCAAGTGCGCAGGAGTCGAGGAAACTGCGGAATATGCGTTTCGACGGCGCGAGATCCGGCATGATTGCCGTCAGCGAACACGACACGACTCCGGATAATTTGGTCCAGAGGATGTGCCAGGACCGGTACGTCTGGGACGCGGTATGCATAGCAGCTTCCGAGACCTTCCTCGATCTCCAACAAAAATGGTGAAACGAACATGGACCACCTAACTACTAAAGCCCTAACTAGTTAGACATAGTAGTTGCTTAACAATAGCCCCCTCTCGGAAGTAATACTGAAAGGTGGTTCCGGGGAGGGTCCAGGGCTTAAGGCACGGGTGGGTTTTTAGTGGGTCGAGGAGTTGGCACTTTCATTCCCACACCCTGAGTTCTTCAGATGTCTGATTGCAGATTTTCCAACCCGTCTAATAAAAAAGGAATACATTATCCCTGAAATATAAGATAGCTGTCGACAAAGAAATCATACTTTCAGTCATCGAATACGGCTTGCCAATCTGGGAGAGTTGCACAAAAACACATTACCTGAAGCTTTAAAAATAAGTTCCCCAGGATGATCCTGAACACTCCTCCAAGGTCAAGAACATCTGAGGTCCACCGTCTGGCCGATATAAAAATGCTCGATGATCGATTTAGTGAGTCTATCAATCGATACAGGGCACGCTGCGTGACATCGGATCACCAAATCATCCGGAATTAGACTCCCCACCCTTAGGCTTTTTAATTGTAGCTATAGTTTTAGTTGAAGTAGGTTATCAAATTTTGAAACCAGCAATGCCCCAAAGGCTGATCTGAAAATAATTATAACATGAATCACACAAAACACACCAAACACATAAAACACACAAAACAAATTAAACAAACCTGATGAGTCTATTTGTCAAAAACTCTTGAAATTTTAATTTAGTATATAAGACAAAGAATGAAAAAAAAAAACAATTTTAGCAGTTGTTTCACGGACGCAGCCTGATTTGAGTTCCTTTTGGGTTTCTTCTGCTTCCAGTATGTCTTGAGTCCAAGTTGCATTTATCACGTTAGACGTCAAGGTTCCTATCTTTTTCACCACATCTCGAACGGAAACTGATGGTTTCCCATATAGGAATCCCTGATCTTCTTGTCAGGACTCACAGAACTGGATTTCCGACTACTCTTCGGTGCATCTTCAAAAGTACATTGATCTCCATATTTCCTAACTGCAGTTCGTACCACTTCGACGCTCACAACCTCTTTCTTGGCCAATTTTATCAGTTTCTCAAGATTCTTCGTTCACAGTGTACCATTTGTGCACGATTCTTCGGCTTAGTTCCTGAAAGAGACAACAGGGATCGAGTCGCAACCAAAAGCAGCAAATAATGGCTTAAATAAGTTACCTACTTAGCCCTTTCCAAACGATTATGTGACCCATTAACCTCGAGCTAGCCACGAGTAATTGGCATCCCTCTTTTGCTAATAACAAAAAGTAAAATGTTTTGTACAACAATATTGAATATTGGCTCCGTAAAGTGTTACACACGCCTGAGCCTAACAAATAAACGAACTGATTAAAAAAAAAAATTGTGCACGATACTTTTACCACGCATTTTGAAAGTCAACCCGAAACTAATTTATTTTAGATGCTATGGCGTACAGAAATGTGTAAACAAAAGGACGCAGCCAAAATAATTTGAAACATTTTATTCAAATCAAAATGACCGTTAACATAAGGTGTGCTTATCATTTCTGAAACAGTATGTAGGATCCGATACAGGAACTCTAAATGGATTCTCCGCCAATACTTGAGCCTTTTTATCATTTTGAAACGCGTTCTGTACCAATGTTCTAGGGACCTTCGGGTTGAGTTGAGCATAGGACCATAGGATTTCTCTACACGCTAAGAAAAAAGTACCAAAACTTAAGTAAAAAAAAACTCAACGTTGAGTTCTGTTCAGTGAGGTTACCAGTTGAGTGAATAAAAAAAAATTGATGAAGGTAGATTTAACCCTTCTAGTCAGTAATAGATATACTCAAATTTAAGTTTTTTTTGGTGTTCGTTATTTTATTTCGAAACAAATGTCTCGTATATTGTATGAAACATTCATTTTGTTTTTTATCTGGTGAAATGCTATCATTACACCTTTTTGTATAATGCACGAAATTAATGCGGAGAAGAACAACCAATCGCTGTTTTTCATTTATCGTACTTATGAATAAGGCCTGTACTCGAAAAAAATGCATCCCAGACAGAAGTGTTCGCCAAATATTTATTTTAATTCGGATTTTCTTTAGAATTTCAGGGAATGAATTAATACATATGAATTATGTTTTAACGGGTGTCCACTAAAAAATGAGAATGATTTCAATACTTTTCCATCAGAACAAAAACGGCCGCCTAGAAATGTCACTTTAGATGAATGAATCGTTGCACTCTCCAGAAAATTTTCATACACTCTTATTTCACTCTAACATGATCAGTCGTGTTCAGCATGCCGTCGAAACAGGAAGAACTGCGCGCGCGCGTTGTACAATTCTTTCAAGCGAACGAAGATCGTGGAAAAAAATACACGGTGGACCATTTTTGTCGTGAAAAAGTTCCGGTATCCACCGTATACCGTATCCTGGCATGCATGAGAGTAACCCGGAAGAAAGGTTGCGGCCGACCAGCGAAAATAATGAATGAGAAAACGTTCCGCTCGCTGCGCAGCATGTTCAACAACAAGGATTCGGTAAGTCAACGGGAAGCAGCCCGAAAGTTCCATTGTTCGAAGTCACTCATCTGCAAGACGCTAAAGAAAGAAGGAATAGTGTGTAGAAAGAAAACCAGATCCCCAGAGTACACAGATGAGCAGATTCAAACCGTGAAATCCCAATGCCGCTGGATGACTCGGAATTACGGCGGAAAATCTTTCGTTCTGGACGACGAAAGCTACTTTCCTCTTTCGAAGTCTCAGATACCGGGAAACGACCGATTCTACACTAAGGACAAATCTACTACTCCTCCAAAAGTAATGTATAAGTTCAAGCACAAATTTGAATCGAAGGTTATGTTATACATCGTAATATCCGATAAGGGTATTTCAAAGCCGTGGTTCAAACCAAGCGGTTTGGCCATCAACCAGGAGGTGTACCAAAGAGAGTGTTTGCAGAAAATACTCATCCCATTTCTTAAACAACATCACTCGGATGGCAAATACGTGTTTTGGCCGGACAAGGCATCATCGCACTACGCAAAAAAAACGCTAACGTTTTTGGAGAGCCAAAATATACCATATGTCCCAAAAGACCGGAATCCGACAAATTTGCCACAGTGCCGTCCTATCGAGGATTTCTTCGGTCTTTTGAGCTCCATGGTATACAAGGATAATTGGAAGGCCAAGAACACCAAGCAACTTACCAACAGGATCAAAAGCTGCATCCGAAAAATCGATGTGGCTGCCGTCCAACGGTCATGTTCCAGCATAACGACTAAGCTGCGCCGCACGGCGGACCACGGACCATATGACAATATTCACTAAACTTAGTTTGAAGATTTAAGTTGACCCTTTTAATAAAATAAATCAGTTTGAACAAAACTTCACTGGTATTTTTTTCCTGACCCATTCTTTTCGTTCTCATTATTTAGTGGACACCCGTTAGGAGGCTGAAGAGCCCAAGAACGCCCCGGTCACTGGTGAACGTGATCCAGTAGAGGATGTCGCCGTAGGCGGCCATACCCCATGGCAGGTCGTCGGAGAAGAAAAGAGAAATCGGGCGGTAAAAACAGGTCCGAAAAACGAAAGTTTATCAAGATGCAGCCAACATTCAATTTCTTTTCCACCACTAAAAGCCCGCACCTTTCCCTTAAGATCTCTCATTACATTTTGTGCAATGTTGGAGCCGAACTTTTTCGGTCACTTTCATCCATTCTTTCTTCAACTTTAGCTCGTTCTTAAACACCTTGGACGATTTTTGAACTTTGGCCATCATTATGGCCCAAAATCTTTCCAGCGGACGAATCTGCTGAATTTGGGGGATTGGTGGTTTTTGGTATAAAAACAACGTTATTGTCTCTGTGCCAATCCAACGTCGATCGCGCGTAATGGCATGATGCCAGGTCCGGCCAAAATAATGTCTCGCCTCCGTAGGACCGCAGGAAGGGAAACAAACGCTTCTGGAGGCATTCGGTGTGGTAAATTTCGCCGTTGGTAGTACCCGTTGTGATGTACGGTTTATTGAGTTTACCGCATTGGCATAAGGCCTGCCAGAGCAAGTATTTTTGTCGAATTTGTCCATTTTCTTATTCCTTATGTCTTCCGGAACATCAAACCGTGATTTGGCAACGTAGAACTCCAGCCCCGATATCTGCTTTGTGGCAGCCTTGATGTAGGTTTCGTTATCGATAACCACACACATCGGTTTCGTTAACCACTCTCGATACAGCTTCCTTGCGTGGGATTTGGCCGCCGTGTTTTGCGGGCCTTGAATACACGAAGCCCAGCTCGTTTCATGGTTTGCTGAACGAACGAGGCGGAACACTTTGCCTTCAGAGCTGCGTCGCGAATCGAAAGGTTCGAATAATCCAACCCCTTTCGGGCCTTCACAGGGTCAGCAGCCCACCGCTCGGTCGTCTGTGACTCCTTAAGAGATTTTACCACCCAAGAAACAGTTGTGTTTGTGATCCCAGTTGTCTTCCGATCCATCTCATGGACGCAGTCGGATTTTCCATGACGGCACGCAAAATTCTCCGGTGATTTTCTTCTTGTTTCGATGACATCACAATAACCACTGAACCGATTGTTATGAATTGTTTTGCACGTGAAACAATTCATTCAAAACTAGTTATACCCAGATTTTCATCAATTTTTGAAAAAAAAAAATTTCGAGCACAGGCCTTAATTTATTTACGTCAAAATGAAAATTAAGGCACTGTCGAGAGTTATAACTTCATACTCATTGATCAAGTATCGTCATACGCACAGAAAAAAATAATTAATTTTCACTAGCGTGTAAAATATCCCCTCGTTTAAATCCAAGCTAAAGGAGGCGTAAACAACGAAATTGTTTGCAAATTTTCTTGAGCAATACAACGATATTTTCTTTCATACAACAGGCTAGATTCAGGCGTTATCTGGCTTAAATTTACACGAAATATCCCATTATTTTCGGGCTAATCTAGCTTTTCCTCTATGTACATTAGATAACGCAGAAAATTTAATGTTTCTTTTTATCTGTGTGTGTCACCATGCCCTAGCGATATCAACCACGGAGTCATTAACAGCTCTTCCCAAAAACACAGGATCAAATCCCGTTTACTTACCTTACCAATCATGCCAAACCGGTGTGGTCTATGCTGTAGACAGAAGTTGTCTCCATTCTATTTGGTCTATGGCTGTACCTCACCAGCCTCGCAGTCTGCGGAAAGTCCGCAGGTCACCTTTTACTAGATCGATCCACCTTGTTCGTTGCACGCCTCTTCTTCTTGTATCCGTCGGCTCGTTTTAGAGAATCATTTCAAATGGGCTGTCGTTCGACATTCTTACGACATGCTCAGCCCATCGTAGTCGACCGATTTTTGCGGTGTACGATTTGCGATACGCCTTCTCCACAATTCGTCTTCCATCTGCACTCCATCGTAGTTCGTACGTAGCACCTTCCATTCAAAGACATCAAGTGCGCGTTGGTCCTCCTCTAGCAATGTCCATGTTTCGTGGCCGTAGAGAACTACCGGTCTAATTAATGTCTTGCAGATGGTGAACTTTGTAGTTCGGCGAACTTTGTTCGATCATAGCGTCCTTCGGAGTCCAAAGTAGGCACGATTGCCAGCCATTATGCGCCTTTGTCATTGCTCTGCTGGTGACGTTATCGGTGGTCACCAATGAGTCCAGATACACGAGTTCGTCTACTTCCTCGATTTCATCACCATTGATCTGAACTCGTGGTAGGAGGCTAACATTCTCTTCTCGTGAGCCTCTTCGTTTCATATATAGTGTTTTCAACGCATTAATCACAAGCCCAATCCTACCAGCTTCAGCCTTGAGTATGAAAACATGGAAACGTGCTCGCCTTCGTCTCAAAGTTACGTGCTACGATATCAACGTCGTCGGCCAAGTCAAATAGTTGGACAGACTTCCTGAAGATTTTGCCACTCGTGTAAATCCCAGCTCTTTGAATCACACCCTCCAATGCCATGGCAAACAATAAACACGACAATCCATCACCTTGCCGTACCCCTCTCCGAGATTCAAAGGGACTCGAGATTGTCCCTGGTACTCGGAGGACACACATCACTCGATCCATCGTTACTTTGACCAAACGCGTCAGTTTTTACGGAAATCCGGGTTCAGCTAGTACTCATATATAAATGGGCTTGCTCTAATATGTTAAGCTCTTCTGATTGAGCTGTCAAATTTTGTCTGCTGAATCATGGCTTACTATGATTTTTGTCCATTTTTTTAATGCAAACATTAACATGTACAACAACTTACACTCTGTTTCCTTTTGAAAAAAAAACCTTAAGATAAAAATAATAATGTCTTTATAAACCGGACGACCGGTTACGAGTTTTCCTTCTTAGTAAAACATATTTAACTCCTTGCAAGCATTTCCACCGTTAACTCAGTATGTAATCCAGTTCAATGGCATGGAAATAACCCGATAAAGCAGTGGCCCGTCCCATTCTTCCAGGACTGAATGACACATGCTCTACTGGACCAGGAACGGAGTTTTTTTTTGGGATCGCGCGCCCATTCCAAGGAAATAACCTCGGCACCAAAACTTTGGATTCGATTTTTCTCTCACCATGCAATTTCACAGGAGATGGCTTTTTTCCGCGCTTTCTTTCCAGCTCCATGTGTTTTCGGTTATACTTTCCGGCAGCCGGAAAGTTTGAAACAGTTTGATAAGACATTTCGGAGCAGGACGGAGACCGACCGACACCATCCATGGTTTGCCGATATTGTGGGTCATCAAATATTGTCTGATAATAAAAAATAATAGGAAAAGATGGCGCACGGAGGCAGCAAAAAATAAAAATCCGAATGTTGCCTCGCATGCCGGGAAAGTCGGATGGTCCGTCAGCGCTGGATGGCAAGCGAAGTAGAACCACAGTGATAATGGAATATGAATGTACTTTCTGTTCGCGCTGTTATGCATCGGGAAAAGTTTTTCCATCTCCATTCAGGGAGAGACAAACAACGACATCCAAATACTTTTGCAGTGATTTTAAAGCATGGTGATATTATCGCCGGAAAAATAGACAAAATAAATGATGGATTGTGATTTCGCCGTGAAATTTTAAATCCTGGCTCCACTCGGAGACATTCCTAAGAATCATGTTTCATTTTTTCAATTTCAACGGTGGTAGAGATACTCAACAGTTCACCACTGTTCAAAAACGCGAGCTGACAGTAGTGTGGCGGTGCCCATACGGAAACAGGGATTGCAATTAAAAGTTTCACTCGGTTTTCCACATACCTACCTACCAGTCATTGCGATGCACGCGTTCCGTGGGAAACTTTTCAAATCTGAATGGAAATATCCTTTTCCCACACATTATGCTGGTGGTTGGTGCGATACGAGCTGCTTCGTGAGATGATTATGGATGCGATTCTTATCGACGTGAGCATCATTTCTGGAAAATTACTTCCATTGAATTGCTGGAAAATCGTTTGCGTCGTTAATCACCGGATAATGACAAAGGGATCAAATTTGAATGGGGGAAATTACCGAGCGCTCGAATCAGCCATGCATCAGTACATGCCGCCATCATTAAGTGAAGCTAGTAAAATTGAAGAAATGAGTCAGGATATCCGGATCTTTCCACGAGGCTTGTTTTAACATTGATAGTAGTGAAGAGTAGACTAGGCAAGGAGCCTGGTTAGGTTCATTGAGAAAGAGTTCTTTTGTACAGATGATACAATGAGGACAGTGATGGGCTTCAAATGGTGAGTTGACAACTTGGCAGGAGGGTGCGACCGACCTCTGGTCCTCACAAGTTCCTACCTCACGCCTCCACGAGTCATATGATCACAAAAGACTGCCAGCTGAAACATGGAGACGCTGGTTGGCGTAGCCTGGGCAATGTTGTCAATCCGACAATAGCGAAGTGAGGGGGTGCGACCGGTACATCATATCATAATTTTCCATTCTCATATCTTTCAGGTCTTCCAGGTCGTCAGGTATTACAAAATAATTTAAAATTTAAAATTCTTTTTTTTTCATGGCGGTCATACATTGCCTAAATTTTCTGGTTCATAATGGATGCGCAAGTTTGTCTACAATTGCAACAAAACAGCAGTCGGCACACATGTAATTTTCAATTCATATTACAATATACCCTCACTATATATTTTATCTTATAGGACATTGTTTATTCATAGCCTAATTCTGTATATTTCATTACATGTATTACGCCAGAAAGGTAAATTTCTCTCAGGTACCATACAGTTTAGGAGAGGAGGTCTTGCGGTTATAGGATGATCATCTTCTGTAGAAGCAGCAGTAAGAATGGGGATCAATTTTCAGCTGTATCTAGCACCGTCGGAGTGGCCTTCTCGAAAGTAGCAATGGATGTATATATAGATGTGTAGATACTAGTATGTGTTATTATATGATGCATGTTTTTTACAAGCTCTAGCATATTTTCATTAATAGAAATGTTGACGACTCTCTCGACCACTCAACCTTTAATTCCTTCATTATATTTTCCATTAAATGGCGTAATATGACCTTAACATTTCAGTACACGATCATCAACTACTATTTGAGCGGTTCAGAGGAACACAGCTGTTCATCATTATTAATTGCATATCATAAATATAATATTATGGAAGAAGTAATAAAATAATTAATAAAATTTTAATTGCTTCAGTTTGGTGATCCGGCCGGTATAATTATTTTATTACATTATATCAAATAATAATCAAAATTAATAAATGCTCTTCATTCCAGAAGGTTATATATCTATATGTCATGATTAAATACGTAATAATATAATATTATGGTTTTATATACAATTGAATGCTTTATTGATATTTATACCTCAATGAATAACAAGATGACCTTCACATTCCAGAGATACAGTCACCCATCAGTGATACAAAGTGGTACGAAGCTGCATATTATTATTACTGCCTTAATATTATTATTTCAGCAGGTTAATTAATTTAGTTTAACATGGTTATCATAGGCTCGTGAACTCCAACTATTACATAATTTAACTAAATATCCTTATATAATTTTTGCTCTACTATATAATCATATATAACATATTATTATTACATTACATCTATATTTATATAAATATAATAAATACTGGGTTGGGAGGGAGCACCAGGGTATCATTCAAGCTGAAACTGGACGATGGTTTGATTGACTGCCTGAGTCTAGGAGGGAACAAACAGTATCATTTCTTATCCTACCGATTCGAGTGTGGTGCTGCGAGTTCTACTCCAACAGTTTCAGGGAGAGTGACGCGCCCTTCTTAACAAGCCATCCTGTAGAAAGCTTAATGAGTATTGCGAATTGTGTTATTCGATTTGTTGGATCATATCGTTGGAAGGAGATTCTTAATTTCCCGTGGATTTCGTGTAAGTGTCTCTGCTTACGGGTCCACCCCTCCGTTTTTGGCCCTTCATACAGCGATAGTGCGAATTCAGATCGGTGGCCCAATTTGATCTTGCTGTTAAGTGGAGCTGCATCCAAGCCAAGGGCTAGAGGGGATGGTGGCTACCATACATACATACATACATGATACAATGAGGACAGTGATTATTTGGACTGTGAAAAGAGCATGCATGTTGATCGATTGAAATTCTGTGATAAATTATCCATTTAGATTTTTCTAGCATACGAGGGTAAAAGAATACTGCTTTTGATTGATTTTAGTTTTATAAAGAAATATAATTGGATTTGATTGGATTTTTCAGATTCCTTAAAAGTAATACCACTGAGAAACATCCAAGCTGGAGTGCCTTCCGTGTTTAAATTTCTGTTACTATCATTTTTAATAACAGCTCATTTCTGTTAGTTTTGGTGAATAGGAT